>JARQOC010000008.1:59844030-59916453 GCA_033576535.1 Allobates femoralis | reverse complement strand
GCTGCAGCAGACTGAGGCTGGTGATGTCAGTCCTGAGGAGATTCCTGAACGGTCAAGACGTGTAAGTGGTTCAGAGAGGCACGTGGAGCTGGGAATGTGCTGAGTCCAAAGTGAGAGGATGTGCTGGGCCTGAGACATGTTGGAGTTTGCAGAGTCTGGATCTGACAGTGTGCTTCAAAAAAAACTGCACTGTGAGTAACACAAAAATGTGACTGGTCACTACCTGTATAGTGAGATAGGGTGAGCTAGTCATAGATTGCTGAGAACTATTTTGTGTGAATTACTGTGGAGAGACTGATCAGACTTGGTCTATAAACTGTGCAAGTTCCTGAACACTGAGATTTGAAACAAGTGTGTGACACAGAGGAGCCAGTCGTGGATTACACAATAGAACTGAGAGAGCAAATGCAATCCGTGTTGCATCGGCTATGCTAAGAAGCCTGGTGTAAGAAAGATATGATGTACCCCAGTGGCCGGAGCTTGGAGTTAAACAATATACACCCTGTTATCTGTTTGTACATTATTAAGTCCGAGTAAGAGCTTTACTCCTACAGGAGGGGACACTGCATATGTAGTAAATAGTTTGTGGGATAGATTTACACAAGGGAATAAGGGATCTCAAATCACATTGTAAATAGTGTGGAAGGTGGGTGGAAGGTTATATCCCGAGTGGAACATGTGCTGCAGCCACACTAAAATCCTAGGTAGGCCCTCTACTGAGTAATGGTGGAGTGGGATAGTCCTGGGGTATTCGTGTCCTTCCCTGAAAAACTGGCATTTGAGTTCTCTTGGGCTGTATAAGTTGTGATTTGAGTTGGGGCTGTTGTAGCCCGTACCTTTGTAGAAAAGATTATCTCTTTAACTGTTTGGCATTCATAAAGAAAGCTAATTTACCACTATATTGGAGTCAGAGTCATTCTTAGCAGCGCCGTATCCCTCATACATGAACGGCTGGTCTCCCGACCATTACAGAGGTGGCACTCGGCTGCTGCTCCAGTGTCTCACCTCCTGCCTCCTCAGCCCAAAGCATGTCACAATGATGGCCAGGATGCGGGACCAAGGAGGCAGCACTAAGCTGCTGCTCCAGTGTTCCACCTCCTGCCTCCTGAGCCCTTAGCATGTCATAATGATGGCCGGGAGGCAGGACCAACAAGGTGGCACTCAGCTGCTGCTCCAGTTTCCCATCTCCTACCTCCTGAGCCCACATGTCACAATGATAGCCAGGAGGCGGGACCAAGATGGCAGCACTTGGCTGCTGCTCCAGCATTCCACCTACTGCTTCCCGGTCAGCCCAGCTCCCTCATGCAGAAGCAGCAACGTGTGATGTCCTGACCTGTTTTTGCTGCATTTGTACTGCATTTCTTTACTGCTGCGCTTTCCAGCTGATTGGAATGGCTGTCAATTAGAAAACATAGCCCCAAAACCGGCATGTTAATTGCAGGATCATTAAAAAAATGCATGCAATTTCTGCAACAAAAACACAGCACCCAAAAACGCACATGTGGGCACAGCTTTTGGAATTGGGATTTTCACATCAAAGCTGTGAAACGCAGCAAAAAATGCAGCACAAACGCATAGTGGGCATACAACTTAAGTCTCATGTCTCATAGAGTAATGCATTCTTTTATTTACAATAAGCTTTAAATCCAGAATCTCATGGGGATCAGTATCCGGCCTATAGCCTATAACAGCTCATATACATATAAGAAAAATGTGGATTTCTCTGGAGTGACACATCTGTTCGCAGACATTAACTCCTTCATTCCAAGCGATTTTACATTGTTTGGTTTTTGTTTTTTCCTCCCCTTCTTCCAAGAGCCATACCTTTTGTATTTCTCTGTAAATATGGAAATACGAGGATTTGTGTTTTGCAGGACGAGTTGTACTTTTGACTAAAATAATTTATTTAGCAAATAATATACTGATAAGCAAGAAAAAAGTGTGGTAAAATTGTAAAAAACTTGCAATTACACGTTTGATTTTTAGTTTTGTATTCATCATGTCACTATATATTAAAACTGACATGTCAGTATGATGCCTCGAGTCGGTATGAGCGTAGATACCAAACATGTATACTTTTATTGTTGTCTAAGTGCTGAAGTTTTGAAAAAAAAAGAATTGTACCTTTACACCATTTTCCGAGATCTGTAGCATTCTCATTTTTTGAGATCTGATATGGGGATGCATAATAATTGGAGGACTATGGTGGCGGTAGGAAGAAAGCCATATATACCAGGATAAGGTCCATATTCCAGGAGGAGGACCATATATAGCAGGATGAGGGACATTAATACCAAATTAAAGGGAAGACGGGTCAATTTGTAAGTCTTTATGGGATTTAAAACCTTGCACGGGGCTCATACATCTGACCAACGCGTGTGAGTGTGGGGGCCCCAGGCTAAATTTCGCACCGGGGCCCATCAGACTCTAGTTACGCCACTGTGTGAAGGGATTAAGGAATCATTTCATACTACATGCCTACATAGATTGTTTAGGTGAGTTAATCCCAATGACAGATTCTCTTAAATTCCCCACATCCCGCCTTTTGAAGGTGCAATGGACACTGTCCCTATTGAAAACATGCTCTCCAGTGTCTGTA
The DNA here is from genome assembly GCA_033576535.1 of Allobates femoralis. Classification (NCBI taxonomy): domain Eukaryota; kingdom Metazoa; phylum Chordata; class Amphibia; order Anura; family Aromobatidae; genus Allobates; species Allobates femoralis. The sequence goes on along the minus strand of JARQOC010000008.1, from coordinate 59,913,854 downwards.
GGGAAAACTGTGTGTAAGTTGTACCATCCAACCAGACACAGACCTTTTCTAGTATATTTGTGGAAGCAGGGAGTACCAAAATAAAACTTGATTTTAAGAGCTATGTTGAAAATATAATGCTACACACAACTATGTTTAGACACATCCTCAGATTTCCTCAGTAGCGTAACTTGAAGCTCATGGGCTCCAATGCGAAAGATAATATGGGGCCCACATTTATTGCACATCTTTAATCTTTTTACATAGGCCAAAGGGACCTTGGGGTCCCCAAGTCTTCTGGGCCCGGGTGCGATTGCAACCCCTGCACCTTTTGTAGTTACACCCCTGGGTTTCCTATCTATCCATGTCATTGATTTTGTAAGGTCACCCTCTCCTCCTTCAGATAGAGGGGTGCTTGCTTCTGTGGGTCTGTGTGTGATTGTGCATGTAAGCTTTTTAATTGATTTTTCAATAAAATTATTTTATTTTAATTAGGACATTTGTGCATCTTGTTTTTGACTTTGCAGTCATAATATGTATCTAATTATATGATGTTTTTTCTATATAATGATGATTAATGACATGTGAATGATGTAGGTTGATTTGGGTTTGATCCCAGGACAGATTTTGGCCTTACACACAGGTTCTGAGCAGTGTGTATTCTGGAATATCTGTATTTGTTTAGTGTTTTGTGTTTGATGTTTGATGCCAGTACAACCAATGTATTTTCTCCTTTTTGAATCTCGTGTTTTTTACAGGTGTTTTGATTAGATTTCCATTAATATGCCCGGTAGTGTCCGTATCATTGGGATTTTTTGGTATCTTTTAGGCTTTATCCATATCTTCAAATCCTTTAACATAGATTATTATTGAAATTTCTCATATTTCTATTATCCCATCCACTGAAATGATGTGAACATCATTTTTACACCTGTCGGATATCTATTTGGCTCATGCATCACTTATGACCTCCCTTTCTCAAGCCTCGTGCCCTCTATTTATTCTATTGTTCCTTGTAAACTATTTATTCATAATATAACCAACTAAATTGGGTCATATCAAGAAAATTAAAAAATGTGGTTTGGCCTTCATTCTTTGTAAAATCTCCTTCATCCTGTTCAGAAGCAGATGTTTATTTGTGTGAAATTATATGAAGATGTCATTTGCATGTTTCACATTACCCCTGGCCGGCTTACATGTGTAGCAGTGGGGTTATTCATCGACACTTAGGAAATGTACTACTTTGGATGCACAGACATTTTAGATAATTTGTCTTTCATTGGACATTTGCTCAAACTCAAAGTGATAAGTACTAAAATACCGTTAGAACTAAAATCAATCAGTTGGAGGGATGTGATTTATATCAACATTTAAATATGACACTCTAAATAAACTGCAATAGAGAGTTAGTCCTTCCAAATGCATGAGTGATTTGTATTGTACATGTTTTCTTCACCTCACTTAATGGGTTAAAAAGCTGAAATGTTATGCTTAGCACAAGAGAGAGATGCAATGGTATCTGAATACAGCAGCAGTGTTGCTTATGTCAAAGATCTGAGGCATCCGCTACTTGTTTTGGGGCACTGTAGGGACTTCATACTATTTTATAGCACTGTAGGGACATCATACATTTTTGGGACACAGTTGGGACATCATATTTTTTTGAGGCAATCAGAATGCATCATAATATTGTGGGGCACTGTGGGGGCATCAAACTATTTTGAAACACTGTGGGGACACCATACTGTTTTAGGGCACTGGGGAACATTATATTGTTTTGAGGCAGTTAGGGGACATCATAATATTGTGGGGCATTGTGGTGTCATCATAATGTTTTTTTCGCACTGTGGGGACATCATACTATTTTGGGACACTGTGAGGACATTATATTGTTACTAGACGGTGGCCCGATTCTAACTCATTGGGTATTCTAGAATACCTTGTAAACAGGAGTGAAATGTGTCACACTGACTGACAGCCTTGTAGACAGGGGTGAAGGACGTCACACTGACTGACAGCCTTGTAGACAGGAGTTAAGTGCATCACACTGACTGACAGCCTTGTAGACAGGAGTGAAGTTCGTCACACTGACTGACAGCTTTGTAGACAGGAGTGAAGTTTGTCACACTGACTAACAGCCTTGTAGACAGGAGTAAAGTTCGTGACACTGACTGACAGCCTTGTAGACAGGAGTGAACTGCGTGACACTGACTGACAGCCTTGTAGACAGCAGTGAAGTTCGTGACACTGACTGACAGCCTTGTAGACAGGAGTGAACTGCGTCACACTGACTGACAGCCTTGTATACAGGAGTGAAGTTCGTCACACTGACTGGCAGCCTTGTAGACAGGAGTGAAGTTCGTGACAATGACTGACAGCCTAATAGACAGGAGTGAAGTTCATCACATTGACTGACAGACCTTGTAGACAGGAGTAAGGAGTGAGGATGAGGAGGCTGTGAGAATGGGGAGGCTGTGAGGATGGAGCAGGCAGTGAGGATGGGGAGGCTGAAGGGTTGGAGGAGGCTGTGTAAATGGAGGAGGCTGAAGGGATGGAGGAGGCTGAGGGGATGGGGAGGCTGATGGGTTGGAGGAGGCTGTGAGGATGGAGGAGGCTGAGGGGATGGAGGAGGCTGAGGGGATGGGGAGGTTTTGAGGATGGAGGAAGCTGTTAGGATGGAGAGGCTGTAAGTATGGGGAGGCTGAGGGGTTGGAGGAGGCTGTGAGGATAGAGGAGGCTGGGGGATGGAGGAGGCTGAGGGGATGGAGGAGGCTGAGAGGATGGAGGAGGCTGAGGGGATGGAGGAGTCTGAGAGGATGGAGGAGGCTGAGGGGATGGAGGAGGCTGTGAGGATGGGGAGGCTGTGAGGATGGGAAGGCTGTGAGGAGGCTGTGAGGATGGAGGAGGCTGTGAGGATGGGGAGGCTGAGGAGATGGAGGAGGCTGTGAGGATGGAGGAGGCTGTGAGGATGGAGGAGGCTGTGAGGATGGGGAGGCTGAGGAGATGGAGGAGGCTGTGAGGATGGAGGAGGGTGAGGGTGATGGAGGAGGCTGTGAGAATAAGGAGGCTGTGAGGATGGAGGAAGCTGTGGGGATAAGGAGGCTGTGAGGATGGAGGAGACTGTGAGGATGGAGGAGGCTGTGAGGATGGAGGAGGCTGTGAGGATGGGGAGGCTGAGGAGATGGAGGAGGCTGTGAGGATCAAAGGAAACTAAGGGGATGGAGGAGGCTGTGAGGATGGGGAGGCTGTGAGGATGGGGAGGCTGGGAGAATGGAGGAGGCTGTGAGGATGGGGAGGCTGTGAGGATGGAGGAGGCTGTGAGGATGGGGTGCAGTGAGGATGGGGAGGATGTAAGGATGGAGGAAGCTGTGAGGATGAAGAGGTTGTGAGGATGGGGAGGCTGAGGTGATTGAGGAGGCAGTGAGGATAGAGGAGGCTGTGAGGATGGAGGAGGCTGAGGGTATGGAGGAGGCTGTGAGGATGGAGGAGGCTGTGAGGATGAGGAGGCTGTGAAGATGTGGAGGCTGAGGGGATGGACGAGGCAGTAAGGAGCCCGCACGCTGTGGGAACACTCACTGGTGCTCCATTCCATCGTCTGCCTGGAGGGGATGGAGGAGGCTGTGAGGAGGGGAGGCTGAGGGATGGAGGAGGCTGTGAGGATGGAGGAGGGTGAGGGTGATGGAGGAGGCTGTGAGAATAAGGAGGCTGTGAGGATGGAGGAAGCTGTGGGGATAAGGAGGCTGTGAGGATAGAGGAGGCTGGGGGATGGAGGAGGCTGAGAGGATGGAGGAGGCTGAGGGGATGGAGGAGGCTGAGAGGATGGAGGAGGCTGAGAGGGGATGGAGGAGGCTGTGAGGATGGGGAGGCTGTGAGGATGGGAAGGCTGTGAGGAGGCTGTGAGGATGGAGGAGGCTGTGAGGATGGGGAGGCTGAGGAGATGGAGGAGGCTGTGAGGATGGAGGAGGCTGTGAGGATGGGGAGGCTGAGGAGATGGAGGAGGCTGTGAGGATGGAGGAGGGTGAGGGTGATGGAGGAGGCTGTGAGAATAAGGAGGCTGTGAGGATGGAGGAAGCTGTGGGGATAAGGAGGCTGTGAGGATAGAGGAGGCTGGGGGATGGAGGAGGCTGAGAGGATGGAGGAGGCTGAGGGGATGGAGGAGGCTGAGAGGATGGAGGAGGCTGAGGGGATGGAGGAGGCTGTGAGGATGGGGAGGCTGTGAGGATTGGAAGGCTGTGAGGAGGCTGTGAGGATGGAGGAGGCTGTGAGGATGGGGAGGCTGAGGAGATGGAGGAGGCTGTGAGGATGGAGGAGGCTGTGAGGATGGAGGAGGCTGTGAGGATGGGGAGGCTGAGGAGATGGAGGAGGCTGTGAGGATCAAAGGAAGCTAAGGGGATGGAGGAGTCTGTGAGGATGGGGAGGCTGTGAGGATGGGGAGGCTGTGAGAATGGAGGAGGCTGTGAGGATGGGGAGGCTGTGAGGATGGAGCAGGCTGTGAGGATGGGGAGGCTGTAAGGATGGAGGAAGCTGTGAGGATGAAGAGGCTGTGAGGATGGGGAGGCTGAAGTGATTGAGGAGGCAGTGAGGATAGAGGAGGCTGTGAGGATGGAGGAGGCTGAGGGGATGGAGGAGGCTGTGAGGATGGAGAGGCTGTGAGGATCAAAGGAGGCTGTGAGGATGGGGAGGCTGTGAGGATGGGGAGGCTGAGGAGATGGAGGAGACTGTGAGGATGGAGGAGGCTGTGAGGATGGAGGAGGCTGTGAGGATGGGGAGACTGAGGAGATGGAGGAGGCTGTGAGGATCAAAGGAAACTAAGGGGATGGAGGAGGCTGTGAGGATGGGGAGGCTGTGAGGATGGGGAGGCTGTGAGAATGGAGGAGGCTGTGAGGATGGGGAGGCTGTGAGGATGGAGGAGGCTGTGAGGATGGGGTGCAGTGAGGATGGGGAGGATGTAAGGATGGAGGAAGCTGTGAGGATGAAGAGGCTGTGAGGATGGGGAGGCTGAGGTGATTGAGGAGGCAGTGAGGATAGAGGAGGCTGTGAGGATGGAGGAGGCTGAGGGTATGGAGGAGGCTGTGAGGATGGAGAGGCTCTGAGGATCAAAGGAGGCTGTGAGGATGGGGAGGCTGTGAGGATGGAGGAGGCTGTGAGGATGGAGGAGGCTGTGAGGATGGGGAGGCTATGGGAATGGAGGAGGCTGTGAGAATAGGGAGGCTGTGAGGATGGGGAGGCTGAGTGGATTGAGCAGGCAGTGAGGATGGAGGCTGTGAGGATGGAGGAGGCTGAGGGGATGGAGGAGGCTGTGAGGATGGGGAGGCTGAGAGGATGGAGTAGGCTGTGAGGATGGAAGAGCCTGTGAGGATGGAGGAGGCTGAGGGGATGGAAGAGGCTGTGAGGATGGGGAGGCTGAGGGGATGGAGGAAGCTGTGAGGATGGAGGAGGCTGTGAGGATGTGGAAGCTGAGGGGATGGAGGTGGTTGTGAGGATGGAGGAGGCTGAGGGGAAGGAGGAGGGTGCAAGGATGGGGTTTGCATTCAACCCGCACGCCAAGCCACAGTACTCTTCAATCAGAAGAGTACTGCGGCTTGGCGTGCGGTTTGAATTCCACTCCTCTGATTGGTCGACTGTGACGACCAGTCAGAGACGCGGAATTTAAACTGTGCGCCAAGCCGCGGTCCCTCTCTGATTGGTCGCTGCAAAGGGCACCACCGCTGCGAGCAGCTGGGAGATGACCGGCTGATGCCGGTCATCTCCCAGCTAGCTCACCGCTGAGATGTGTCCTCTCCATATGGAGAGGGCACACCAAGAAGGGCAGCAATACCTTGCCCACTTAGGTGCCATGATACACGCCCTCTAGGCAGCCCAGTTGGCCAGGGCCCATACCTTTGTGCCACAGGTAACCGTGGCTGAGCTCGGTCAGCGGCTCTCCCGGCTGGCTCGCGCGTGCTGCAGCCACCGTCGGTCTGACCTGTGTATCCCGACGACAGCGGCGCTAACGCGGTGCTGTCGCAAGGCTGCAAATTGGCGCAAAATTCGAACTTTGAATTTGCGCACCTATTTGCATAGTCTGCGCTCTGTGGTGGCCACCTCCGGCGGGCACCAATGAGCGGCCTCTGTCTGGCGCGCAATTTCTGTGACCGACAGATGCCTTAGACAATTATATAGTAGATGGGCACTGAGAGGGCATCATACTGTTTTGGGGCAGTGTGAGCATCATACTATTGTGGTGCACTTTGAGTACTTTATACTGTTTTGGTCACTGTGGGAACATCATACTGTTTTGGGGCACTGTGAGGACACATTTAATGCAGTACTGGGTAACCTGTGTTGTGTGCACAGGACCCGGTCTCAAGAGACAGCAAAGTAGTATTTGGGCATCCCTGCAGGGACATTGGCATTACACTGGGCATCCTGGGCTCTACTGCCTTCTCCTATAGCGGCTGCTCTCTATCTCGCTTCAAGTTGGGCTTACCAAATAGCTAGGTATAAACCAGAAAGCAGAAAGAAATAGGGTTTTTCTTCTGCGCTGCCAATGAAAGAACTTCCAGGAAAACCCAAATTGTAAATAAGAAAGATTTTATTTATCTTGTCTTAAAATATATAAAATCCTTCTTATCTACAATTTGAGTTTTCCTGGAAGTTCTTTCATCGCAAGTGCAGAAGAAAAATCCTATCCCTTTCTGCTATCTGATTTTCTCTACACGTGGGTCTGCAGCTACCTGGTAAACACTATCATAGTGATTGTGACAACCACAAAAGGTGAGCTTCAGTACCCTACTGTATAGTTGGATAAGACCCTATTTGAGCTTTTTCTTTCCTTTAAGTCTAAGTTGCTAAGTGTGGCTCTGTGATGTCATCTCCCTTCGCCTACTTAAAGGTACCTTTACACGCCGCAATTCGCCTGGAAATCATAAAGGCGATATGTCGCCCCGAGACAATCGCCATGAAATTGCCTCTTGGTTGCGGCGTGTGATTGGGGAATTTCGTGGCGATAAATCACCTGTTGCCTGATTACTGAGCACTGCTCTGAAATCAGAGGCAATCATGCATTTGAGATTTCCGTGTTTTGGTATGTGATAGGGCAATAGTGATGGAATCTGCGTTGCCTATTGATTTCCCGTAGGCTTGCCACAGCGTGCTGGAGTCCGCCCCCGTCTGTGATGGTTGATGTGGGCTACTGTGTAACAATTGGATGTCAGTTGACAGGGCGCCATATTTGAAGAGCTGTCCGTTCAGCACCACACACATCTTCACCTTCACAACACGATGCAAACACAATTCATGATTTGGCGGCATAGATGCGCGCAAGCTATGTCATCTGCGTGTATGTATCAGTGCTGTGTGGAATATAGTGCCACATGTGTGGCGCCCCGCAACGAGTGCGTCACAAGGGAGTATTGCAGCCGCAATATTCTCTGACAAAGCAGTGCAATAGTTAACTCTGAGATCCAACCCAACATACAACACCTAGAACAGGGGACCAATCCTAGGTCCTGGTGGGTGGAGTGTTAGGGTAGTGAAGCAGAACACACAGTAGTCTAGAGAAGTCAAGACAGAATCTAGAACCTGAAGAGAGCAGACTAGAACTTGGAGAGGAGCGGGGGCTCCGCACCTCGTGCGGGCCCCTGGGCCGTCACCGGTCGGGTGTCCGCACCTGAGGCCTTAACTACCGGGATTGGGCATATCTACACGGGTTCCCAAAAGACTCCCGTGCCCACAACTCACAGCCGGTTCACTGGTACCGAAGCTGGCAGCAGTTCACCTCTGCCACGCGAACCAGCCCCGTGGAGGATCAGCTTTACAGGAGCACCCCACCACCAGCCAGTTTCCAGTCGCCTAACCAGCGGTGTACCCACTGAGGGATCCAAGGCTCCCCAAAGCATCCAGAACGTACATCATGGATAGGGCGTTGAAGCAGCCTCCCCGTACCCGACCTGGTATTCCTGGGCGACGCTGGCAAGAGAAACTAAGTAGGTAGAATGGAGGAACACTGCGGATCTCTGAGGAGCACTATCACTGCTGAGTCCACCCGGTCTTCTACTCAACCACTGTAAGCCATGTACTGCCTGCTGGTTACAGTAAAGACCCGTTGCAGAGACTATCTGTGTCCGTGTTTCCTTATGAACTGTCCGTCATTAACTAAAGGTAACCGCAGCTGCCGCACAACATCTTGAGCAGCTCCAGCCTCCGGGGCTCACCGCTCAGCCTGTGGGGAGCGTAACATCTTGCTGCTGTCCATCACCCCGGAGGTTCCGCAGCGTCGGTAGCCCTTACCGAACTACTCATAGGTGGCGTCACGAAGAAAACAAATTAAATCCCCTTTAATCTGTTCCCACTAAGACGTCCTCAATTTTGATCTGCACTACACCGGGCCCCACTACCGGCAGGCGCGGTCCACCCGTGACAAGGAAGGAGAAGAATCGCCTGTATCAACCGGAGTCAGCCGGCCACGGTGAGTCAGAATTTGGCGTCACGAACAGGATACGAGCAGGCCCGTTATCCAACGGGTATATTGTGCTTAAACTGGACTTTATTGTCTACAATTGGACTTTGTTCGTCCTAAAAAGAACTTTCCCGCCTTTACACCATTGGGTCAAGATGGCGCCCAAGATGGCGTTCCCGCCACAAGAAGCCGCCACGTGAAGCCCAGGAGTGAGTCAACCCCCCCCTCATCGTGGGAGGGCTAAAGACAAAAGGCGCCAAACTCTTTGTCCGCCCTGATTGCTCGAATCAACCATGGGGGCGGACCCCAAAGACTTTTCCCACGATTGGACTACAAAAGCCCAGAGGAAATGGGAGTGTCATAGACACACCGACAGAAAGAGAAGACTTCTTCACCAGCTCTACCAGGACGTCTTACCGGTTCTACGGGTGTGGTCTCCCTCCGAGAAGAATGGCCAGCATGAGATTCCAAGACCTGATGCGGGAGGTCGAGGCGGAGGCCAGAGCAGCCGTCAGCCAACCGGGTCCGGATCCTGCCCTTACTATAGACGGCAGCCCCAACTTCTGGCTAGAAGCTCTACAAGACCTCCGGGTGCGGTTACTAGAGACAGTGGAATGGACGATCCGTAGCTGGAGCGCGACCCTAGGCAGACGACTACACCATGCGATGCAGCAGAGCCGACCGGGTACAGCTTCTCCAAGCCCAGACGACGTCACCAGCTTCTCGACCGCCTCACCGTCGCCTACCACCTGTCCTGCTCCGTCACCTGAGCCAATAGACTGTGTCATTCCGGTGGAGGCCGCAACTCGACCCGTTCCAGCGACCAACATCGCAACCGATCCCGTTCTTGAGCCGGAGCTCATAACACGCTCCATTGAAGAACTCGATCTCTACCAGGTTCCCACTGAGGAACCCGCGACATGTTTCACCACTACAGAGACAGTCGCCTGTTTTATCCCCGTACCGGAGGCTTCCCTTGCCATTGCCGAGGCCTACCTGGTAACCGGGATTGAAACACCTTTACCTGCGGAAACAGATGAAGAAGCAGGCAGCCTGGAAGCCCTGCAGGACGTCCCTACAGAAGGATCCGTAGCACCACCGCTCTGTTGTACAACGGAACAAGCTTCAATATCTCTCATCATCGAGCAGCCTGATGTGGTCATCGAGGAAGAGGTCGGAGAGGATGACGACGAGACCCACAGCACCGCTGAGGATTTCGACACCGGGTTCGCTTGGGGAGACAACAAGGAACTTCCTTCCGGGCACACAGCTCGGGTACACTGGTCGGGTGCACTGCCGACACCTTCCCCTGTGCCGTTCCACCGGGTTCCGATACAGACAGCCCGCCAAGTTCAAGCTTCCCGCCAAACCACCAGCTCCGTTACTCATCTTTACACCCCGAGCCGTAACGACGGAGATGTACGCCAGAGACGACGAGAGGAGTGGCAAGCCCGAGAACGCGCCAACATGCAGGCCCGTGCCGAGGCTCGCCGCCAGCCGCCGCTGCCTGATGAACTCCGCCGTGAAGGTAGAATTTCCACCTTTAATTTAAATACCGGGTGGGGGTTCGCTTGGGAGGTGGGTTTGAATGAGGAGGTGTTTGTGGGGCGCCGGGACGTTGAGTCAAACTTGCCAAGAGGACATCCCGATCGCGACCTATACCGGGGCGATATTATCACCTACGAGCGCTATGCTTGTGCAGAGGGGTGGTTTGCTATCCGGGTGCGCCATCGGTCTCAGAGCCAGTGACTTTAAAACTTGAACTTCATCAATGACTCTGTTCCCGTTAATCACTAACCGTGTGATCTCGCGGCTACAGCCTGGACTCTAGTTAAAGTACAGCCGACCGCCCGCCGGGTCCGCACAAAGTGATTACCTGTTTCTTTGCTTATATCACCAAAGCATACCTTTACCTGTTTTTCTATTTTAATAAAAGTGTGTCATATATATGTATAAAAATGCAAAAACCTCTGTAATGTGAGTAGTTTGACGCTTGGGGACAAGCTGATTTAACCAAGGGGGAGTGTGGCGCCCCGCAACGAGTGCGTCACAAGGGAGTATTGCAGCCGCAATATTCTCTGACAAAGCAGTGCAATAGTTAACTCTGAGATCCAACCCAACATACAACACCTAGAACAGGGGACCAATCCTAGGTCCTGGTGGGTGGAGTGTTAGGGTAGTGAAGCAGAACACACAGTAGTCTAGAGAAGTCAAGACAGAATCTAGAACCTGAAGAGAGCAGACTAGAACTTGGAGAGGAGCGGGGGCTCCGCACCTCGTGCGGGCCCCTGGGCCGTCACCGGTCGGGTGTCCGCACCTGAGGCCTTAACTACCGGGATTGGGCATATCTACACGGGTTCCCAAAAGACTCCCGTGCCCACAACTCACAGCCGGTTCACTGGTACCGAAGCTGGCAGCAGTTCACCTCTGCCACGCGAACCAGCCCCGTGGAGGATCAGCTTTACAGGAGCACCCCACCACCAGCCAGTTTCCAGTCGTCTAACCAGCGGTGTACCCACTGAGGGATCCAAGGCTCCCCAAAGCATCCAGAACGTACATCATGGATAGGGCGTTGAAGCAGCCTCCCCGTACCCGACCTGGTATTCCTGGGCGACGCTGGCAAGAGAAACTAAGTAGGTAGAATGGAGGAACACTGCGGATCTCTGAGGAGCACTATCACTGCTGAGTCCACCCGGTCTTCTACTCAACCACTGTAAGCCATGTACTGCCTGCTGGTTACAGTAAAGACCCGTTGCAGAGACTATCTGTGTCCGTGTTTCCTTATGAACTGTCCGTCATTAACTAAAGGTAACCGCAGCTGCCGCACAACATCTTGAGCAGCTCCAGCCTCCGGGGCTCACCGCTCAGCCTGTGGGGAGCGTAACATCTTGCTGCTGTCCATCACCCCGGAGGTTCCGCAGGGTCGGTAGCCCTTACCGAACTACTCATAGGTGGCGTCACGAAGAAAACAAATTAAATCCCCTTTAATCTGTTCCCACTAAGACGTCCTCAATTTTGATCTGCACTACACCGGGCCCCACTACCGGCAGGCGCGGTCCACCCGTGACAAGGAAGGAGAAGAATCGCCTGTATCAACCGGAGTCAGCCGGCCACGGTGAGTCACATGCTATGTCAAATGTTTCCCTACACATCATACATGGGTGGCATGGGCAATGCAATTCAATCACCCTGCGCGGTGTAAATTAGGTGACGCAGATGGGTACATTATCCTGCTCTCACTCCGCAGCCATGTACCATGTTAGCGCCCTCAATGTTGTTTGGCGGCGTCAGTTTGCGTGGTGACGTCATGACGTTTCTGCTCCTTCCTCCCTTCCTGCCTGGTGCCTGCCCCTCCCCTGCACATAGGAGAAGAATCATGGCCGCCGCACAGTGCGTGGCCACATGGGGTCTGGTATAGCTCATGCTTCTCATAGACCTGTGTGACTGTCATGACTACTGGTGTCACCAGCGTCACCGGCTCCCATGGCTGCACAAGCGCAGTATACTGCGTAGGATCCAGCGGGCCCTGTGTCACAAACTGGGGGTAGAGAGGACCTGCAAGCAGATCCAAAAAAAACTTGCGGATCTCAAGCACAAGGACCCAGGGCGGATAGTGGATATTCGTGCCCGGATTGCCAGGCTGCGTGGTGAGTATGTGGCAATGCCAAACACACACATGCCAATCATCCTACTCCAAACACTACACAACCATAATGTGGTATTTTGCCATGGCACATAGTGTGCCCTAAGCCACCATGTGGATGTGTCACCAATGTGCATCTGCATGTTGGTCACAATGCAACATGAAGGTGTACAATACACCCTTTTGTCATCCAAATGGTGACTCCTATCGTGGTCCTTCACCTGTGTCTTGCCAAATATAGTTGTGACATCACCACAAAGGTCACAACAACATATAAATGCACATTGGAAGACCCACATGACACCTTGCAGCACATATGTGTGCACTCTGACACATGCCATTTTGCAACACAGTGATCACTATACGGAAAACTCAATACAAGCTATGTGTTTGGCCTCATGGTGCCCCCACCTGATGCTTACTGGCTGCTCTTGTGTTAATGTATAAAAACCATCCCATGCTAAACCAAGGCTGTTGGACTTCCTAAATATGTGGGCACATGGTGTTGTTCACATGTCCTAACACAGATTGGGCCCTCAACATAGGGTTGCCCAAAACTCTAACCTTTCACTGTACCCTTCACACCATCATGACATTCATACACATACACTAGGTGTTTGCTCTATGTAGTGTTCCTTGCCTTAAATCGCTCTGTTGTCATGTTTGATATTACAGATGAGGAGGAGTCAGCATCAGAAAAGGGCCCACAGTCCCCGAGGCCACCCGGGACACCCCCACTCCCTTCTCCCTAGGCCCCCGCCAGTCCACTGACACCAGGGACACCACCAGCAGCAGCCCCGGAGGGCACAGCCATTCCACCGACACCAGGGACACCACCAACAGCGGACCCGGAGGGCGCAGCCAGTACCTCCACACCAGGGACACCACCAGCAGTGGCCCCGGAAGGCACAGCCAGTACCTCCGCACCAGGCCCACAAGCCTTGGCAGCAGGCAACCCTGGACCACTGGGACCAACAAGCCCCAGTGGTTTCTGCTAAGGCCCACAAGATTTCTAATGTACTTATTTGTGTGTGGGGCACCAGACAGCAGCATGTAAGTCCTGATGTGTTTCTCCTTTTTTGTGGTGAAGGAGAAACAGCTCGTGCTGCAGGCTGGGCTGTGAACCCATCCCCATCTCCTACAGATGGCACCCGGGATGTTGATGTGCTGCATACGTATAATCCATAACAATGCCCTCAAACACCCACCCACAAATACACAGGTAACTGACTGATGTCCTTCTTACCCATACAGGTGTACCAACTATTGAGGACCTGCTGCAGGCTCACCAGGAGGCACCTCGAGCATATGGTGAGGGCACACCAAGAAGGGCAGCAACACCTTGCCCACTTGGGTGCCATGATACACACCCTCCAGGCAGCCCAGTCGGCCAGGGCCCATACTACACCAAACCAACCCGAATAATGTGACCAGAGTCACATTGACCTTGTTGTCCATGTTGGACCCTTGTTGTTCCCCCTGTTGCCATGTTGGCACCTTAGTTTGTTAGGCCTAGTTGGCCTCTTTTCTTATAGTAACCCACATTGGGAAAGTGGGTAGTATGGTTTGTGTACCAGACAAAACCACTTCTGAACAATGTTCACTTTTACAAATAAAGGTTTGTCACACAAATTATATGGTCTGATCACTTGCCTGTGCACACACAGGTAGACCAACTCCTACTTAAAATGTGAAACACAACAAATGGCCAATGACTTGCCATAGGTGTGCAGGGTGACATGATAAAGAACCACCCTGACTGTTCCATAGGACATGGAAACAACCCCTATTTAACATGACAGTCTCCAATAACACACACACACAATAAAAAACAGACACAAACACACACACAATTCCTTATGTTGGGCACAGAACCTCCTAATCGACCCGTTATCACACATGTCACCTATGGATAGGGTTGTGTGTGATAGCATGACCCACATATTTGATTGTGGACATTCAGCCTCTCCATTTGGCACACAAACTGCACCATTACACACACAAAACAATACACACACAACCATAGTGCTGAACCAGACACATATGTGGACCTAGTGAAGGCAAACCAAAGGCTCTTTTATTTTGGACACAATAAAACAAAAAAATAACTTGGTTCAGTGGTAAAAAAAGGAAACAAAAAAAACACTTGGTAGATTGGGGAAAAAAACAACAAAAAACAACTAAAGCCTGCAAGGTAGTGCATTGGCTAGTAGCGTCCTTCTTCTTCCTCCTCCTCTGCTGGGTCAGACAATAGCTCCTCCCACTCATCCACATAATACCACCTCCTGGGGGCAGGACCAGCTCGGCGGGGCTGTCTTCAGGGGGGAGGTAGAGCTTCAGGATTTGGTCCACTCCTCACCATGCGTCTTTGGGGTGCAGTGGGCCTGGGGGTGGTTTTTCGGGGCAACCATAAAGAACCACCCCATTGCAGGGACCCATCTACGCCAGCCTCCAGGACACGAAAGATGGCCCTCTCTGCGATGTTACGTTGCTCTATCTCCAGGTGCGCCACAATCTAGCTGGCGATGTGCCCAATTCCAGAGCCAGGGGTCCTCTCCCAATCCAAGAGGACCCGTTTTGCCCAGGTACCCAGCTCGGTGTTTTGTGGGGCAGGTGTTCGTCCATGGGTTATGCCAGAGCTGGGCCTCGGGCCCAGCCCCCCACCACTGGTCTCAGGCATCGGCTCTCCCAAAGATGTTGATGGGAATGCCTTGCCAGCGGGTGGTTCCTCGGCAGTGGAGCCAGGCTCCAGAGGGGCCTGAAAATGAAACAGAAGAAAAAAAACCATCAGCCACATTTTGCAATGTCATGACAGCTATTACCACAACCAAACACCCAGCACAACATTGTGCCTATCTGACCATGGCTAACACCCAAAGGCACAGTATCTGGGTTGGAAAAAAAAGAAGAAGAAAGAAGTAGAGCAGAGCACTGTATTCACCTGACGATCCAATTTGTATTGACAAGTGACCACACATAACACACCACAATGTGTGGCAACAGCCACAACGCAACACAAAGATGAACTCACAGAAGAAGATTTGTGCAAGAAACCGACAATTGTGCCTTCATCCTCTGCTGCAAACCCCACATCAGTGCACCCAACATGCTGTGTACCTACATCAAACCAACACAATTACCCACCTCCTGTGACTGGGCAGGGTCTTGGCCTGTGGCCAAAGCTGGTCGTGAAAGGCACCTGCTGCACCGTGTCCCCCGAGTCCCCTCCTGGCCCAGGGTGAAGGTGAGGAGGTCATAGTACCACAGACGTGGCTTAGGGACCTCCTCAGCTCCAGCCCCGGACCGGGCATCCATCTACTTATTGTGGGGTGGGTCTTGGTGAACACGGTGCGCAGGTGCTTGATTTTCCGCACAACCAGAGTCACCATCCAGTTCTTACTGGGGTCGAGCCGGTTGGACAGCTCGACCAGGTGACCGTAGGCCACAGCTCTCGCTGCCTTGTCATGGTATTCTGGCAGTGACACCGGCCACAGGCATTCGTGTTCCTGGTACATGGTGAGCAGGTTGTGGACTAAATCATGAAGCCTAGCCATCTGCAAAGAACAAAACGAAAAGTGTCAGCCAAAAAGATAGATGGACATATCAGGACACACCCTACTCTGTGTGCCCAACCCATGTCCAGCACTACCAATTACATGGGGTCTGCTACTGTGCTTGGCTATGCTGAATCAGTAGTGGACTTTACATGCGGACAGAGATGGCACATGGTGCACATGGCAGGAGCTATATGTATTTTGGGGCTGTGCAGGGAGACATAGCAAGGTTTGTAATGGCCAATTGGCACACATGCCATTACAACCAAATTTAACAAGCAAGCATCACCCCCACATATACTTTGACCTAATGAAAGTGCTGTAGAACACATTGTCCTGGCATTGGTGTCCAGGATTATTATGTGTGCTACAGGACACGTAGGGTTGTTACGATGCATAGCCGTCGCAATATACACTTTTACAGGATGCTACATCAAGCTGTACATAAAAACATGTGCCAACAGATGGCTGTGCACCAAACCGAAACGAACTTACATGATACTCCCAATAGCATGTGCCCCGACTTACCGTCTGTCCAACAGAGTTCTTGTGATGAAACGCTACTAGCACAATGCACATTAAAGTAGGAGCATGGGTGGCGCCCCAGCACGTCCCTATTTAATCACAACATGACCAATCATACTACAGCACGGGCACCAAAGGATTGGTTGCAGCTGTGTACGCCCAGGCAGCTACGTGGATTATATGACACAGGTGCAGTGTGATTGGTTGTTTTGCATACCTCTGGGTCGAGGTATGGCACGCTTGCTGCCCAGAGTCACTAAGTAAGTACTCATGTTCACACATGAACTGTGATATGGCTGTGTAGCGTTTGAAGCAGCTTGCCACTACGGATCGTTGTTGCATAGTGTAGCAGACGCCCAAGTGGTGGTGTATGTAGTTATTATGGTGGTTTTGGTAGCTCAATTGAGTACTGACAAATGGATGCATGACTGTTTTTTGCCCTAAACACCATCCTTATTGACAACCCATTTTGCCTTTGCCATACAGGATCATGTTTGAAGGATGCGTCTGTGGGTAGTTTTGTGAAGCATCTGAATTGTGGCCACATTGTAGTGTCCTTGAGCACACACAATGGAACTATTCTGCCCAATATTGAGATGTGTAGTGGCCATGTGGCTTATGCGAATGTCTGCGTGTGAAGATCCGGCGTTATGAACAACTCAGGGATGTGTCTTGGACATGATGAGTATGCAATAGTCTGTTGCGTGGGCTGATAGTCCCGAAAACACAAGGATGGGGTAGGTGTGTCATTTCATTGTATACAGTTGTTATTAACCATGATTTGCTAATTGTCAGATAACTCTTTGGGGAAGGCTTGTGCTCATACATGAAGATTATGGGGTGGTATATGGAGAGTATGGGAATGATGTGTCCATTTGGACGATGGACAAGTATTTGTTGAGGAGGGCCATCGGTGTAGTGATAACAGGTTTGGCTGTGAGCCATTGTAATGTACTGTTTGCTCCTTGAATGGTGCTATATATGTATGTGGGTGGGCATATCAGCAGACTTGGGTAGGATGTTGATAAGTGCCTAGGAGATGTATAGTGAAGGAGGTGGTGGGTATTGGGTATGTGTGATGATGCATTCTTGTAGTGATTTTTATTTTCCTCACATTTGCAGGGTTGGTAGGTGCGAACATAATGGACCCTGATGGAGATGCTATCGTTGCTCTTGCCTTTGTGGAAGAGGAATTGTGGCTGGAGGATAGATATTAGAGGTTGCGGGCTCGCAGACCACGCTGTGTGTGGGCTCGTGATCGGTTTCTGCAACATGAGAACCAGAGCCACATGCGGCTGGTCCGTGAGCTGGAGGATCGAAGTCCGCATGATTTCCGGAACTATCTCTGTATGTCCGAGGACTCTTTCACATTCCTTTTGGAACACATAAGGCCATGGATAGCCCGACAAGACACTTTGATGCGTCGAGCTGTGCCACCTGAGGAGCATTTGACTGTAACTTTACGGTTCCTGGCAACAGGTCGTTCAAGGACAGACCTGCAATACACTTCACGTGTGTCACTGTCCCTGCTGAGCTGCCTGATCCCTGAAAAGTGAGAGGCCATCTGGAGTAGTCTGCTGCCATCCTACATGCAGTTCCCAACCACCCCCGCTGAATGGATGGATGTTGCCAGAGGGTTTGAGGACCGCTGGCAATTTCCTAACTGCGGCGGGGCTTTAGATGGTAAGCACGTGAGGATCACGAAACCCCCCAACTCTGGGTCCTTGTATTATAATTACAAATGATATTGTAGCGTGGTCCTCATGGCCCTGGTGGATGCTCACTATGAGTTCCTCTACGTCGACGTTGGAATGAACGGGTGTGTCTCAGATGGGGGTGTGTTTGCACACAGCTCCTTGGCCCAAGACCTAAGGAGAGGTGCTCTGAACTTGCACTCAAATGATGAGACAAGCCATCCTCTCAACTTTGCATTTGTGGGGGATGAAGCATTCCCACTTCAGGTTCACCTACTATGGCCATATCCCCAGAGGACGGTTACTTCTGAGCAGCGCATTTTCAATTACCGGCTATCCTGGGCCTGCGGTGTGGTTGAAAATGTGTTCGGGATCATGGCCAATACATTCTGCGTGTTTCATATGCCTATGCATATGAAAGTGGAATCAATTAATGTGGTAGTGCTGGCGTGCTGTGTGCTGCATAACTTCCTGCATCGTAGGGATCGGTCATCATACACGCAGGCAAGTTATGTGGATTCTGTGGATCCCACAACAGGGGAGGTCCATCCCGGGGATTGGCGTGCTTCAGACCATGGTGTGGCGCCACTCCAGCCGCTGAACCACGGTCTGAATCAGCAAGATGCCAGGAACAGCAGAGACGCATACTGCTCCTACTTTAATGGCCCTGGGGCAGTGGCCTGGCAGCACCAGCAGGTATAGGGTGGCTGGTGTTGTGAGGCATACACATGAGGATGAGGGTGGAGTCACCAGGGTGGGTGTACCAGGAGGATTCTGGTTGTGTTTTAGTTTACAAAGGTTAGTTAGTTTCTTATTTTGGGGTTCATTACTGTAAAATGTGTGGGTATGGCCATTATTTGTCATCATGTTTTGTTTAGTTGTGTGATGTTAACACTTCTGTTTGTAATGTTTTGTGTGTGTTGTAACAAATCCTTTTCTTTGTGCACAAAAAACACCAACTAAAAAAAAAACAACTACCTGTGTCTGTCGTTACTTTTGCATCCAGGACAGTTGCACATAGCTTTATGCTGTGCACAGAGGTATGTGATACGTGAATTGTGATTGATGGGTCCATGCAGCATTGTGTGGTAATGTCCAGTACACACGTCCAGCCCTTTGGGCCACACTGTATGCCGTGACTGTGTGTCCATGTCTATTATGATGTGTTTGGCCACATGGGAACGTGGCAATACACATGGAGAATGCAATGGCATTTGTGGGGGAGGTAACTACACTCCAGTACACACACGCAAACATGTGTACACACACATAGTTCCGCCATGGCAGAGCAATGCAGGCACATATGTGCATAGTGTTGTTTGTATCTTACCGCCATCAGCTACAGACACACACATAGGCATTGTGTATTGTAAGCAACTGTCCTGCACAACAGCGCTCCTGTGTGATGAATTTGCACATCGAAAATATGTGGCAGTAGCCACTATGGACAACACGAGCGTGTAGTAATGACAAAGTCTGAGAGACAATGTATTAGCCAGCCTTCCAAAGCAGGCTGGCCAATCGTAACGCTGTTGCGTTGTCCAATGAGCGTGTTTGGGGCGTGGTGTAAAACACTGTGGTACGCTATCTCCTCGCCGCGCTGAACATGTACGCCCACATTACCTTTGGGATTGCGGCGTGTGAAGCGGTGACGGAAGTCGAGTGGATTGGTTATATTGTCTCATATCGCCAAACAATATTGCGCCGTGTGAAGGTACCTTTAGACCCATCAACGGATAGGGAAAGCAAGGTGTGTTAAAGTCCGCGCTGCCAAGTCCCCACAAATTACCAGGAATCTGATTTGGATAGCAAAAGATCTTCTTTATTTCCTTTGGAAATAATGAAGATCTTTTGCTATCCAAATGGGATTCCTGGTAATTTGTGGGGACTTGGCAGCGCGGACTGTAACACACCTTGTTTTCCCTATCCTTTGATGGTCGTTCCACGTGTGAGTGGTCAGTGGAGGTCCTGCAGCAGCCAAATATAATCCTTTGCCTTCAAACCAGTTATGGGTCACACAACTGGGCTAGGTGAGTGAACCTTGTTTTACCACCCATATTTTGAGTGTCTTTAGTGATAAGGCACTATTGCGCCTCTTGTTCCCCCACCTTTTGTCTATTTGATTTTAGACCCATCAAGACACACATATGTGTTTTAGAATTAAAACTTATATATTTAGTTTTTTTTGTAAGCCCCATCATCAGCTTCTATTGTGTCTCTACCCTTGTCATCCTGCAGACCACTGCCTAGCTGGTTAATCCCTAGGCTATCCACCTCTTAGATTTCCCCTTGGTTGCAGTAAACTATTATTCTCCTGTTGGACTCTGCATACACTATGGTAACGCTGCACTAATGCTGCCAGAATCATGCTTTTTCATGGAACCCAAAGGACGGAGGCCACAACCCTAGTGTGGCCCTAGCCTAAGACAAATGAGAAAACACAGAGAAATGCCAAACTGGTCTCAGCCTAGCAGGCAAAATACCTTAGCAGCATAGCTGAAACTTCTCAGCAGGAATCCACCTAGAAAATATATAGCCAGCAGTGACGGCTGTTGAAAAGAGAATATAAATAGCTCCTTCTGGATGTGGTAGGGCAAAGACAAAATAAAAAAGTGAGAGCACCTGACTGGCAACAAAGCAAGGAAAAAAAAACAGAGACAAATGAACCATCAGCATTTGGTCAGGGACCAACCAGGCTGTGGCTCAGCAGGGAAAGAAACCAACCACACATCCAGAAGCCACCAGATCAAGTCTTGAAACCGAGGCATAAGTGTACCCCTCTTCTAAGAGGGTCCACTGGACCATCAGCAGCCCCCACCAACTGAGTTTGCTGATGGTTTGTCACCAGGCAGGAAGATTTTCTGAATTAACTCAGGAGTTATCTTCATGACCATAATAACCCTTCCAAATATTGAGATACTGAAAATGGCGCCTTACCTGCCTGGACTTCAGTACTCACTCTACCTGATCCTCCTCCAAATCTACCTTAATAATGTCTCAAGGACAAGGGGTTCCTTCATTTTTTTTTTTTTTTAAAGGAAACATGAAAGGAGTTTTTAATCTTCAAAGTCATATGGAGTAGAATTGTAACCACCACAGGATTCAAAACTTCCATAATCCTGTAAGATTCTACCAATGCGGGCGCAAACCTGCTAGATGCCACTTTAAGAACTAGATATTTTTAGGGTAACCACAAAATTTCCCCTACCCTAAACACAAGAGCCTGCTGGTTGGTAGCATTTTTGATCTGGTCACTGTTCCATTGAGTACCAGGTTGCAATAGAACCTAGCAAGGCGAGAGAAAACCCACAGGGTCCCTAAGAAAGGTTTAGCCCTTGCACAGACTCTGTGTGTATGGACACTCTTCAGTACCCTTATATACAATCTGACACCAAAAAGATCTAGAAAGAGAGACCTCCACATGCCAGAAAAATATGGATGCCCTGCTAAAATGGAACCATAAATGTCTTAAGCAGATTTACTTGCAAAGAGTGTGGTATATAGAGTTTATTTAGAGGTACCATATATATTCCAGCGCACTGTCTTGAGCATTCTAATGCATTGTTTGAGATCTGCCCTTAAGGGGGTGTCACACGCGTCAATGTCTTCAGTGAGATGATCACTGACGACATTGACGGCTGATCGCTGGTGAGCTGTCACACAGGCAGACTCACCAGCGATCAATGGACCAGAGACATCGTGGAAACGATTTAAATATCGTTTCCACGATGTCTTGCTCCCGCTGCCATCCTGCTGGAAGCGGGAGCAGGCTGGTCTCCAAGGTAAACTGTGGGTATCTAGGCAGCGCGCGCTGCCTAGATACCCGATGTGTACCTTAGTTACCAGCCTCCTCCGCTCACCGGCTGGTATCTAAGGTACACAGCGGGTAACTAGGGACCCTAGTTACCCGCTGTGTACCTTAGATACCAGCCGGTGAGCGGAGGAGGCTGGTAACTAAGGTACACATCGGGTATCTAGGCAGCGCGCGCTGCCTAGATACCCACAGTTTACCTTGGATACCAGCTCCCAGCGCTTGTGAGAGGCGCTGGGAGCTGGAATATCGCTACTCCGGGTGTCACACGCAGCGATGCTGCGTGTCCACCGGGCGACCATCGCCAGGTTTTAGAACAGATTCTAAAACCTGGCGATCATCAACCAGCAATTTATCGCTGGTTGATTCAGTATGTCACACGCGTCAATATCGCTACAACGTCACGTGCAGCCGTGATCGTGCAGGCAATATTGACGCGTGTGACATACCCTTTAGAGCACCCAGTACCACTTTTAAACCAGGAGACCTGAATGGTTCATTGTTTACCAATTCTGGGACAATGTTACAAGACAAAACATCAGCCTAACCTTGTCCCCATTACTGTATATCTTAACAATGGAACATTTGACAGTAGCCATATGGAACAACTCTTCAATTAAAGTATTGGCATATATTTTTTTTTTATTTGTGATTTAGCAATTTTATTTCAAATAAAATAAATGCAATGTTTTATAGGACTTTTTAAATTTCATGAAATTGTTATAATCATTAGGTATGTCTTTTAACCATTTAATATGTTATCAGAAATAGTCAAATAGTGTCTTCAAAGACTGTGAGGTCAGCGAGACTGGGGATAGAGGAGAAAAGAGAAGGCGCAGATCTAAGTGCAGTGCATTAGTAGCAACAGTTGTTCTCAGGTATTATTCTCACCTTTCTGGTGTCTTGTGCAGTTAGCATATAATCCTACAGAGGGATATTTCCTGGATCTCCTGGCCTGCTGCTTGTTCCCAGAGAAGCAAGTCACCCAGAGGGAGGCTTGTGTTGAAGTGCAGGAAAAAAAATTTTCTGGTTTGAATTGAAGCGCTTCCAGAGGGATCACAGGGATGGCAAATTATTCCAAAATAAGTTCTTCTTTTATTACGCGTTTCAGCTTAACATATAACAAGCCTTCATCAGATAAAAATCCATTTTTATCTGATGAAGGCTTGTTATATGTTAAGCTGAAACGCGTAATAAAAGAAGAACTTATTTTGGAATAATTTGCCATCCCTGTGATCCCTCTGGAAGCGCTTCAATTCAAACCAGAAAATTTTTTTTCCTGCAATATGTTATCAGACAAACTTTGTACATGTGATTTGCCAGCCGATTCACAGGCCTTTTGAATTTCAAACTACACACTCTCTTGTAACACACTGTATATTGCGATGCTGCAGCTATGACATGTCCCATTGGTTTGTCCTGAGGAAGGGGCCAGAGAGCCTTGAAACGCGTTGACAATAAACCTATGGTATAACTTTAACTCTTGATCTCCTGTGGATCTCAGCAGCGTGGTCATTAACCCCTCATGTGCTTCTCCTAGATATTGTAGGATTTTAGGATTTTGAAAAATATTTTGAACCTGGTTAATTTGAATTTCAAAAGATTCAATCCCCTCTCCTGGATATACATTCTGCATTGCGAGTCCTCTTGTATCTGTTTTTTTTAGCAATGCTATGTTTAAATACTACAAATCCCAGAATGCTGTGGGTGAACAACTTCCTGTCTGTCCTACAGTGACCTTGGCAAATTATAGTCACCACACTGCCCAACATATCTAATCACGAGCTCTAAAGTCTTCCTGCCAGGCACGGCTAGAAAACCAAGACCAAAAATATTCCCACAGACACATGCATCCGATTACCATATGAACAAGAGCCAGCCATGACTATCTGATCTCCCCTAAGCCACAGACAGCTTTAGGCAACATCACTGAACTCTGAGTCTATAAAAGGGTCTGCAATATATTCCTGAGCTGCACTTTTACTTTAGCTCATTCCGTAGATACATCAATTCATGAACGTAGTCTTTTACATTTCAATAAATTAATTTATGTCTGTACTGTATGTTTTATTCATATTTGTTCAATCCTTTTGTACAGTATGGGCTGTGGAAAACACAACTCTTTTTCTAGCTGAAAGAAACAATTCTCAGACCAGTTATCTGTGCACAGAATCACCAGCGATTGACAGGAGCATATGCACAAATGTTTGGGCACCATAGCAGAATGTATACCGTATATACTCGTGTATAAGCCGACCCGTGTATAAGCCGACCCCCCCTACTTTTGCCCCCAAAAACTGGGAAAACGTATTGACTCGCGTATAAGCCGAGGGTGGACTCCAGCACAGGTATACAACCCCCAGCAGTGAGGTATACAGCAGCCTCCCCAGTGGTAGTATACAGCAGCAGCCCCAGTGGTATATACAGCAGCAGCCCCAGTGGTAGTATACAGCAGCCCCAGAGGTATATACAGCCCCAGAGGTATATGCAGCCCCAGAGGTATATGCAGCCCCAGAGGTATATACAGCCCCAGAGGTATATGCAGCCCCATATGCAGCCCCAGAGGTATATGCAGCCCCAGAGGTATATACAGCCCCAGAGGTATATGCAGCCCCAGAGGTATATGCAGCCCCAGAGGTATATACAGCCCCATATGCAGCCCCAGGAGGTATATGCAGCCCCATATGCATCCCCAGGAGGTATATGCAGCCCCATATGCAGCCCCAGAAGTATATACAGCCCCATATGCAGCCCCAGGAGGTATTTGCAGCCCCATATGCAGCCCCAGAGGTATATACAGCCCCATATGCAGCCCCAGGAGGTATATGCAGCCCCATATGCAGCCCCAGAGGTATATACAGCCCCATATGCAGCCCCAGGAGGTATATGCAGCCCCAGGAGGTATATGCAGCCCCAAAGGTATATGCAGCCCCCCCCCATCTATATACAGGCCCCCCCGCCGCAATCCTGTAAAGGAAGAAATTAGTATACTTATCCCTCCGCTGTCCCGCTGCCGCTGTCCCGCCGCCGCTCCTCCATCTTCATCCAGTGTCTTCTGTCTTCTTTCAGCTTCCTCCTCTGTCGCTCCGGCAATGACGTCATTGCCTGCGACCATCGGAGGAAGCCGGAAGAAGACGGAAGCCGCTGGATGAAGATGGAGGAGCGGCAGCGGGACAGCGGCAGCGGGACAGCGGAGGGATAAGTATACTAATCTCTTCCTTTACAGGATTGCGGCGAGGGGGGGGCCTGTATATAGATGGGGGCACTGTATACTGTATACATTGTATACAGTATACAGTGACTCGCGTATAAGCCGAGGGGGTAACTTTTCAGCCCAATTTTTGGGCTAAAAAACTCGGCTTATACGCGAGTATATACGGTAATTGTCACCACCCCAAAAAAAAACGATATTTGACTGGGTCACATACGAGCATTTGTCATAACTTTTCAGAATTAAGTAGTTTTCCTCCTTTGAAGCCCTTAGATTCCCCTTTCATTGCATCCATAAAGTAAGATATCACCAAATGTTCCCCCAAAACACAATATGATACACCTTCAGTCAATTCCTCCACAGGCACAGCATAATGGCCCTAATTTACCCACTCTCAACTACCCCGGCAAAGTATGGTGACCCCAACACAGTATGATCCCCAACTGTGACCACACACAGCCCTTCATGTACTATAAAGGGCCTACATAAAATATAATATCCCCAACAACTCTTCAGCCCTCCAAAGAGTAAAATGGCCCCCACGCAGCCCTCTGCACAGTATGATGGACACCACACAAACCTTCTCACTGTATAATTGCTTGGATACAGTATAATGGCCCTCAAATAGGTCTCTGTTAAGTATAAAGGCATCCTCAAAGTCTTCCACATAGTATACTGGCCTCCACACAGCTGTCCAAATATCATTATTGCCCATCATAACCCTCTAAATATTATAATGGCCCCACAACACTTTCCATATAGTATAATGTCACGTGCTCAGATTGCACTGACTTTGCAGATGCTGCTGTGTGTGTTTGTATTTGCATTTCTTCAGGAGCTGCATGAGGTACAGATGTGAAGGTCTTGTGCTCAGCTGCTGGGGATGTAGGTATAGATGTGAAGGTCTTGTGCTCAATTGCTGGTTGATGTGAAGCGGGGTGTGGCTCTCCTGGAGTTCCGTGTCACTGGCCTTTAAGTCACAGGTTATTTTTCGGACGAAGTACCTTCTTGTCCGCGCTGCTGTCAGAAACATATACCACCGACATGGGACGTCTAGGTATTAGTGATGATTTATTGTCTTATTTCTAACGCGTTTCGGAGCCACTTGATTTATTGACAGATATTCCCTGAGGAAGGAGCTCGGCAAGTGGCTCCGAAACGCGTTGGAAATAAGACAATAAATCATCACTAATACCTAGACGTCCCGTGTCGGTGGTATATGTTTCTGACAGCAGCGCGGACAAGAAGGTACTTCGTCCGAAAAATAACCTGTGATTTGAGCACCGCATCCTGTGGAAGTACGGTCCCTGCAGCAGCTGTTTTTTTCCTGAGCGATTACGCTGGTTGTGTGCCACACAACCATATCAGGTGAGCAATACCAGTATTGACAACTTATATCTGTCTATAAAGGATAAGACCCTATTTTTGCGCATTCTCAACCCTTTAGATACACTGGCCTTTAAGTAGCCTTCCCTATCCTCTGTCAGATGCCGTTGATAGAGTTATTTACTCTTCGTCACTGAGCCGTGAAGATGCCTTGCAGCTGAGCGGAAGTTTCTCCTGGAGTTCTATTGCCTTGAGAGTAGCTATGATTCCTGACCCGTGGGTGAAAGTAGGGGCCCTCAGCCTAGGGCTAATCAAGAAAAAGGGTGACAGTTCAGACCTCCTCACTATCAGAGGTACCTCTGAGAACAGGGCAATCCAGGGACCCAAGGATCTGGGTCAGATTAGGCTCCCTAAACCCCTTCGCCCATCACACCATCTAGTTACCTGATTCCCCTCTCCTCCTAAGCGTGACATTATCAACAGCCCATATTTGTTTTTCTGAGTCACCATGTCTCAGGCTTCATCTGCTGATGCCTTTGCACAACTGATGCAGGCCATCTCTACTGAGGTCACCGGTCTGCGGACTCATGTTGTGCAACAGTTACAACAAGTAGTGAGGTATCTGGCAATGGCTCATTCCCAAGCTACACGAGAACCCCAGATAGCCCTCCCTGATAGATTTTCTGGAGCAAGTTCTTGGTGTTTAGAGAGGCCTGTAAGCTTTATTTCAAGCCTCAGCCCTGTTCTTTGTAGAGCGTGGAACAGCTTATGGGGATTATTATCTCCCTTCTTAAGGGAGATCCCCAGAACTGGGCCCTCTCTTTCCCCACCAACTATCCCACCTTGCAGTTGGTGGATGGGTTTTTTGCTGCTCTGGCTCAGGTGTATAGTGCTCCTGATAGGGTGACTCTCGCAGAGTCGAATCTCCATAAACTCAAGCAGGGGACATGGGTAGTGGAGGAGTACTGCTCTGAGTTTTGGAGATGGGTTACTGATACCCCAGTAGAACGACCCTGCTCTCAGGACTCAGTGCTGCTTGAGTTTGTCACCTTGACTACATGACACCCTGGTTCAGTATGCTGCACCTGAGTCATTGGAGGCTGCTATGTCCTTAGCCATCAAGGTGGACAGACGTCTGAGGGAGAGACCGAGACCAACTTTGTCTTCCGTGGCTATCCCTGCTGAGCAGGTTCCATGCGACGAACCTATGCAATTGGGGGGAGTTGGTCTTCGGGCTAAACCCCCTGTGACTATGGTTCATCAAGTGGGCGGAGCTTGATTCTATCGTGGAAAAAACAATAATTTTATTAGGGTTTGTCCACTTCGCTCTGGAACAAGTGCACAGTCTAAGACAGTGATGGCGAACCTATGGCACGCGTGCCCGGGGTGGCACGCAGAGCCGCTTCCCCTGGCACGTGGCCTCGCCACTTCACTGCCGCTTTGATCTGCCGGCGCGCGCCGCGGCGCCGGCAGTTCAAAGCTGTGTCAGAGCAGAGGAGACATTTCTCCTCTCTCTGACACTTCCTAGCCCCGCCCTCCCGGCCAGCGTCATGTGACAGCGGTCATGTGACGCGCCCGGCATCACGTGACCGCTCTCAGCGCGGGTTGGGAGGAGAAGACTGCAGAAGATGTCTGGAGAGGAAACTGCAGCAGGAAGGTGAGTATGACTATTTTTTTTTTCCCATCATCTATTTACAGCAGGATGGGGCATTACTAAGGGGGGAACATATTACTCTGTGCTGGGGGCAGGACGGGGCATTACTAAGGGGAGCAGAATGGGCATATTACTCTGTGCTGGGGGCAGGACGGGGCGTTACTAAGGGGGGGGCAGAATGGGCATATTACTCTGTGCTGGGGGCAGGACGGGGCATTACTAAGGGGGGGGCAGAATGGGCATATTACTCTGTGCTGGGGGCAGGACGGGGCATTACTAAGGGAGCAGAGTGGGCATATTACTCTGTGCTGGGGGCAGGACGGGGCATTACTAAGGGGGGGGCAGAATGGGCATATTACTCTGTGCTGGGGGCAGGACGGGGCATTACTAAGGGGGGGCAGAATGGGCATATTACTCTGTGCTGGGGGCAGGACGGGGCATATTACTCTGTGCTGGGGGCAGGATGGGGCATATTACTCTGTGCTGGGGGCAGGATGGGGCATATTACTCTGTGCTGGGGGCAGGATGGGGCATATTACTCTGTGCTGGGGGCAGGATGGGGCATATTACTCTGTGCTGGGGGCAGGATGGGGCATATTACTCTGTGCTGGGGGCAGGATGGGGCATATTATTATGTGATGGGGCAGGATGGGGCATATTATTATGTGATGGGGGCAGGATGGGGCATATTATTATGTGATGGGGCAGGATGGGGCATATTATTGTGTGATGGGGGCAGGATGGGGCATATTATTATGCGATGGTGCAGATTATTATGGGATGGGGCAGGATGGGGCAATAGTAACGGGGCAGGATGGGGCATATTATGTGATGGGGCATATTATTGTGATGGGGGCTGATGGGGCATATTATTATGTGATGGGGCTGATGGGGCATATTATTATGTGATGGGGCTGATGGGGCATAATATTTAATGGGGCTGATGGGGCATATTATTATGTAATGGGGCTGATGGGGCATATTACTATGTGATTTGGGCAGGATGTGGCAGATTAATATGTGATGGGGACAAGGATGGGGCACATTACTGCTGGATGGGGCATATTACTGCATAGGGCCAAGGATGAGGCACATTAGTGCAGGATGGGGCATATTACTGCAAAGGAATAAGGGTGGGGCATATTAATGACAAGTGGACAAGGATGAAACACATTACTGCAGGATGGGGCATATTACTTCAAGGGGACACGGATGGGCATATTACTGCAAGGGGAGAAGGCTAGGGCATTACTGCAGGATGGGGCATATTACTGCAAGGGGACAAGAATGTGGTATATTACTGCAGGATGGGGCATATTGCTGCAAGGGGACAAGGATAGGGCATTACAGCAGGATGGGGCATTACTACATGATAGGGGCAGGATGGGGACATTACCACAAGGGACAAGGATGGGACATTACCGAAGGGGACAAGGATGGGGCATACTACAAGGTGATAAGGATAAAGACATTACTACAAGAAGGGGGTCAGGATAGGAACATTACTGCCAGGAGAGGGTCAGGATGGAGCACAACTGCAAGGAGAGGGTCAGGATGGGGCCATAAATGCATGGAGATGGTCAGGATGGATCATATAGCTAGGAGAGGATCAGAATGGAGCACATAGCTAGAAGGAGAGGATCAGAATGGAGCACATAGCTAGAAGGAGAGGATTAGGATGGAGAACATAGTTAGAAGGAGAGGGTCAGGATGGAGCATGTAACTACAAGGAGAGGATCAGGATGGAGCACATAGCTACAAGGAGAAGATCAGGATGGAGCACATTACTACAAGGAGAAGATCAGGATGGAGCACCTATCTGCAAACAGAGGGTCAGGATGGAGCACATTACTACAAGGAGAGGGTCAGGATGGAGCACATAACTGCAAAGAGAGGGTCGGGATGGAGCACATTACTGCAAGGAGAGGGTCAGGATGGAGCACATTACTGCAAGGAGAGGGTCAGGATGGAGCACATTACTGCAAGGAGAGGGTCAGGATGGAGCACATTACTGCAAGGAAAGGGACCAGGATTTCAGCATGAAATCTGCTTGCATTCCATGATAAAATCTATCTTCTATCTGTCTAATATTCTGCATTTTTTCCATACAGATCAATCCACTTGCTGTTTCTAGAAAGGGCAGTGGCAGCGGCTCAGCTTCAATGTGCAGTACACATGAGCTGTCTGACCACTGCGAAAGAGAAGAGAAGACTGCAAAGGTAAGTTTAAAATCAATTAATTGTTAAAATAATTGAATTGATCATCAATGTTTCAGGACTACAAGCACTGCACAGGGAAGAGAGAAGGCAACCGCTTGCTCTCCCCCCTGTGCAGCGCTTATGATTACCACTGCTGCAATTTAGGTTATATTATCGTGTTGGCACTTTGCCATAAATAATTTCGTTTTGGGTTGCGGTTTGGGCACTCGGCCTCAGAAAGGTTCGCCATCACTGGTCTAAGATGACCTCAGGTCATTCGGAAGGAGACTACCGGAGGGACTGTATTTCCTTCCTATTTAAGTCTCCATTAACACTGTCTGCGAAAGTGCTGGGTGATGGTAAGACTGAGACTGTGCCGATGCTGCTCGATAGTGGAGCAGGACTCAATGTTATGGATTCTCGCTTTGCTCAGGCCCATGGTCTAGCTTGTAGCACGTTAGCGACACCCATTCCCATCTCCGCCATTGACTCTGCTCCCCTTTAGCCAGAAGGTGATTACCCAAGTAGTGCATAATGTGAACCTTGGCATAGGACCTCTGCACCAGGAGATCCTGTCTTGTCACATTTTGGATAAATTACTTACATCAATAGTGTTGGGCCTTCCCTGGCTAATAAAGCATAGGGATTGACTGGTGGGCCAGAGAGGTAGTTAGTTAGGGTACTTTCTGTGAGGGGAAGTGCTTAGGTACTACTGTCACGACCGTGTTGATTATGCCTACTCCTGCATCATCAGCTGAAGTGTTTAGGAGCTTACTGAAGAATGTGGGTAAAGCTCAACCTACACCTCAGCCTCATGTCAGGTCTAGACGTCATCCTTGGACAACATGATAGGGGAAGGCGGTTGTTCCCACTGCGTAAACCAAGGGAGGGAGTCCTGGGATCTGGGGAGACACCACTGTTTCCCTTCCTAAAACCATACCTGCTGTCTGTACTCGAATGACTGGTAATAAACGTTCAAGTCCAGACCTGAATATGGATGACTATGTGTGAGTCCTGTCAAACCACGTAAGGTGGAAGTGTGAGGCTGGAGCTTCTACCACTGGAGTTAATGGTCTGGTTAGGATTTCGGTTATTTGCAACCCCGTGCTGTTTCAGCTAGAGCTTCCTCCTGTGCTCTGTACCCATAATCATTTTCACAGGTCATCACTCAGGAAGGTTAGACCTTTGCTGGACATGTCCAGTTTAGAGTCCTGAGGCCTCTCATAAAAGGGGGGTACTGTCACGTGCTCAGCTTGCACTGACTTCGCTGATGCTGCTGTGTGTGTTTGCATTTCTACAGGAGTTTCATGAGGTGTAGATGTGAAGGACTTGTACTCAGCTGCTGGTGATGTAGGTATAGATGTGAAGGTCTTGTGCTCAATTGCTGGTTGATGTGAGGCTCAGTGTGGCTCACCTGAAGCTCCCTCCTACTGACCGTTAAGTAGCCTTCCCTTTCCTCTGTGAAAAAAAGAATGCACATATAGGGTCTTATCTCAGATGACACTTTTACTTAGCAATGTGGAATTGCTCACCTTTGTCAGTTGTGAAACCCACAACTCGTAGAATAGCGTACAAGCAGCTGCTGCAGGGACCGCACTCTCAACGGTGACCGTGGTCGTAATGCAGATTCTTGGACAAAGTGCCTCAATGCCTGCGCTGCTGCTCCGAGACCAAAGAAACACAGACACGGGAATGTCTGGATCAGCTACAGCCTTTATTTTCTGAGGAAGGAGGAAGGAGCTCGGGAGGAGGCTCCGAAACGCGTCGGAAAATAAAGGCTGTAGCTGATCCAGACATTCCCGTGTCTGTGTTTCTTTGGTCTCGGAGCAGCAGCGCGGACACTGAGGCACTTTTTCCCTTTCCTCTGTCAGACACAATTGATAAAGTTATTATTATTTTTTATTTATATAGCACCATTGGGTTCCATGGCACTTTACATGTGTAGGGGCAGACGAGGACAAGAACATAAAATGACGACAGTCAAATCATACAGGTACAATAGGGCAGAAGACCCTCTCCACAAGGGCTCACAGTCTATGAGGGATGGTTGGGGAGACAGTAGGAGGGGGAGAGGTGATGGTGAGATGGTGTCACTTGGTCACTTACTCTTGGTCACTGAGCTGTGAAGATGCCTTGCAGCTGAGCTGAATTCTCTCCTTGAGTTCTATTGCCTTGGAAGTAGCTGTGATTCCTGACCCGTGGGTGGAGGTAGTGTCCTCAGCCTAAGGCTAATCAGAAGCTTAGGAAAAAGGGTGGTGGCTCAGACCTCCTCACCATCAGAGGTACCTCCGAGAACAGGGTGAGCCAGGGATCCCAGCACCAGGATCAGATTAGGCTCCCCTAAAGCCATTCGCCCATCACACCATCTAGTTACCTGATTCCCTCTCCTCCTAAGCATGACACCCCCATAGTCCTCTATATAGTATAAAGGGCAACACATAGTCCATACAGTATTATACACCGCATAGTCCTACATATAGAATAATGCATTCCACAGTCCTCCATATATTATCATGCATCCTCTATATTCCTCCTTATAGTATAATGCATTCCATAGTTCTTCACATATTATCATGCACCCTTTATATTTTTCCATCTATTATATAATTGCGAATAGCTTTTTTGCCCCTTCCGGCGCTACTTCCGGCGTGGTCATGTGGATACGCGCGAAGCATTGGCCGCGAAGCGGCCATTGCGAGCCGTTCCTACTCGACTCACAATGGCCGCGCAGCGGCCATTGCGAGTCTCAGGCACACGGCGAAGCATTGCCCACCCACACCCCGCCGATGCTGCCCGCGCTGCCTCCGCTCCCCGCTACCCACATCTCGCCCGGGGACCATGGAGCGGAGGCGGCGCAGCCGCCTCCGCTCCCCGCTACCCACAGCCCACCGGCGACTATGGAGCTGCCCCCTGTGCCTCCCCCCCAGCCCCGATCCACAGCGCAGCACCGCTCCCCAGCACCGCTCCCCAGCCCCGCAATGTCCGCACCCCCCCCATATGTCCGCACTCCCACCATTATGTCCGCACACCCCCACATTATGTCCGCACACCCCCCCATTATGTCCGCAGACCCCTCCCATATGTGCTCACACCCTCCCCCCCATATGTCCTCACACCCCCCCACAATATGTCCGCGCACCCCCCCATATGTCCGCACCCCCCCCCAAACCCCCACAATATGTCCGCACACCCCCCCATATGTCCTCACCCCCCCAACCCACCCCAATATCTCCTCACACCCCCCCACAATATGTCCGCACACCCCCCCATATGTCCTCACCCCCCCAAACCTGCCCAATATGTCCTCACACCCCCCCACAATATGTCCACACACCCCCCATATGCCCTCACCACCCCACACCCCCACAATATGTCCTCACACCCCCCCACAATATGTCCTCACACCCCCAAACCCCCCCAATATGTCCTCACACCTCCCCACAATATGTCCGCACACCCCCAAACCACCCCAATATGTCCTCAAACCCCCCACAATATGTCCGCACACCCCCCCATATGTCCTCACCCCCCCACAATATGTCCTCTCCCCCCCAAACCCCCCCAATATGTCCTCACACCCCCCCACAATATGTCCGCACACCCCCAAACCCCCCCAATATGTCCTCACACACCCCCACAATATGTCCGCACCCCCCCAACCCCGATGCCGTAGATCACTTACCTGTCTTCATGACATCTGCTTCGTCAGGTCCAGGTCCAGTCCTCCCTCCGGCCCAGGCATCCTCTTCCTTCAGCCCGGGCCACGAGTCTTCCATCCGGCGGTCTTCTTTCTTCCTCCAGCGAGCTTCGGGTCCTCGATGTTCCCTCTTCGGTCCGCTCCACTGACTGAGGAATAAAGATGGCTGCCGCGAGTTTCTGGAAGCCCCGCCCACGGATCCAAATCGCACCAATCACATTCAAATACACACCAACCAATCACATTCAAGGCTCATTCATACATTTTTATCAATGGGAAAAAACACTTTTACTATTCCACTACGGCCAATCCGATTCGCGCCTCATTCATCCATGTTTCTCAATGGGAAAAATTCACTACATTTAAAGACAATAAAAATAAATAAATACACATAAAAATATTTAAAAATACAAATAAATTCACTTAAAATAACAAATAATAAATACATTTAATAATAATAAAAATACTAAAAAAAAAAATAATAAATAATATAAATAATAAATAATAAAATAAAAAATAATAGTAAAAAAAATAAAATAAAATTAATATATAAAATTAATATATTAATTACATTAACTAATTAAAATAAAAAAATTAATCTAATACAAATAAATTTAATTAAAATAAAAAATTAATATACAAATAATAAAAATAATAAATAATAAAATAAATCAAAATTAAAAAAATAAATAAATAAAATAAAAATATATATAATTAAAATATTAATAACATTAACTAATTCTAAGAAAATCAAATTACTCAAATAAAAAAAAATTCAATTAAAATAAAAAAATAAATATTATAAAATATTAAATAATAAATAATTACAATAATAAAATAATAAATAATAAAAAATAATATTCCATATAAAAATTCATAACATTAACTAATTCTAATAAAATAAAACAAATAAATAAAATATTCATAACATTAAGTTATTAAAAAAAAATGTAAATAAAAAAAAAAAAAAAAAAAATAATATAGCTACTATAATCTAATTAACGCACGTTCTAGAATCCCGATGCATTTGCATCGGGCTCACAGCTAGTGTATTATAATATATCCCCATAGTCCTCCATATTGTGTAATGCTCCCCATAGTTCTCTATATATTATTAAGCACACCATATTCCTCCATATAGTTGAATGCATTCCATAGTCCTCCATATATTATAATGCACCCCTCATAGTCCTCTATATAGTATAATATGAAAATGTTGAAAAATTAGCAATTTTAAAACATTGAATGTTTATATCCGTAAACAAGCTACTCATTCCACACAAAATAATCAAAGGGAAACTCTGGAGAGATTAAAAAATTTTAAAAAATTGTACTATCCCTGCCCTCCTGCATGATAAAGCAAAGCTGGGCACTACGGTTCTAGGATCTATAGATCGCTTACTAATCAATAAGATCATATCTGCTCCCCAGCTCTCACCCCTCCCTCAGTGGACCGAGAATTTCAACCTCATACTGCTAATGAAATCAGGAGGTTGGAGGAGTGGAACCTGGGGGCTCTAGGATCATTTACATTCTCGTTCCCCTGTACTTAAG
Organism: Allobates femoralis; assembly: GCA_033576535.1. Taxonomy (NCBI): domain Eukaryota; kingdom Metazoa; phylum Chordata; class Amphibia; order Anura; family Aromobatidae; genus Allobates; species Allobates femoralis. The sequence goes on along the minus strand of JARQOC010000008.1, from coordinate 59,878,568 downwards.
TATGAACAGGGGCCTGGCATGGGGTGTGGATGCTGGCCCTATGGTTACAGTACAATCCAGCCCTGATATAGCATCATATGTAATGTATGAACAGAGATGTTCTCCCTTCAAATAACAATCATGTCACCAAGCAGATAAAAATACATGCTGTGATCCTCTGCTGTACAATGATATGATGGTGCATGTGTGCTGTCATTGTCAAGCTAGGAGCAGAGGAAGACATCGATTGATTCAGCACTGCCATGGTCCCCCTCTCCCATATCAGCTTAGTACCTTCCTGTCCCCTGAAACCTTAGCACTATGCATGACTGAATTTCTCTGTCCCAGAAAGGGAGGTGTGATTGCTGAGGAGCAGGCATGATTTTATTGATTTATAAGCGATCTATAGATACTAGAACTGCAGTGCCCGGCTCTGCTTCATCATCAGGGGCGGGCTGGTGTAATTTGCCCTGGGTGGCAGTATGTTATTTCCAGCCCTGCTTTACTGTGCTTCATCGGTGTCCTGGCTGCTTACATTCATGTACCTAGGCTACTGGGATGAACTTCTTTACTTGCCTGCTGGACTTCCACAGTCTGTAAAAATTTCTTGTTACCTGTTAGGCCAGCTTCACACCACGGTTTGGAGCTGTCAGGTTCTGTCCGGAGTTTTGCAGGATGCACTGGACAGAACCTGACAGCACCGGACGAGCACAAACTGAGGGCAAATGTGCCTTCTGAACCTATCTTGTACAGGATTCAGTTGTGCACGTCTCTGCTGCTGTCCAGTGCTGAAATGTCAGCTTGCATGTGCAGGAGAGCTGTCCACTGTGCTGAAATTTAAGCAGTGGAGCTCCCCTTGGTGCTGAAGTTCAGCGCCGGCTCTGAAGTGCTGCTGCTGTACATGGTACTGAATGAGCGTGGCTGTGCTTCAGAGCTGCCACTCTTCAGTAAAAGGCATCCAGGAAATGATCCGGTTTCTTTGCCGGATCCAGGGCGATCCGGCGTCCATAGACTCCCATGCTATGGGCACCGAATCACCCCGTATCCGGGAGGATCTGGTTTTGTTAGTTTTTTGCAATGGACACAAAAATAATGCAGACACCGATTTTATGTCTGGTGCAAAAAATGAACACAACCAGTTCCAGGCAAAAAAGCACAAAACCTGAGGCCAAATAATGCCAATCCGGCACCACAACGACACATGGGGCCAAAACCGGATCAGGTTCTGTCTGGTTCAATCCGGAAAGAACCTGACAGCTCCAAACCGTGGTGTGAAACCGGACTTCGTTGCCAGTGTACACTGTAGGTTTCAGTGCAGCCTGCACTGCAAGACACTATTCAGGATTTATTTTCAGCCCTAGTGTACACTGGTTAATCATCTGATTGCTGAACAGATTGTTCTGCTTTAATACTGTTTCTGGGACTTATGTTCTCTTATAAATATTGTAAAAATATAAGAGGGTGGGGGACAAGCGGCGCAATAGTGCCCTATCACTAGTGACACTGAGAGTAGTGGAGTGGTGCTGAGGGGCCACTCACCTGGTTCAGTTGTGATTCCCACAACTGGTTTGAAGGCGTTTGAAGATACTCCAAGCTGCTGCAGGACCTCCACCGACCACTAACCAGTGGTTATATCCAGAGAAATGATGGGAGTGTAGGTGTGTCACGGTCCGCGCTGCTCCAGTGCAAAAAAAAGGATATCCCTGAGGAAGGCGCCAGGTGGGCGCCGAAACGCGTTGGAGGAAGAAATAAAAGGATGGAAATCTGACCGATGATTTTCTGACTCTTTGGTGAGTTTTTTTTGCACTGGAGCAGCGCGGACCGTGACACACCTACACTCCCATCATTTCTCTTATAAATATTCTCTGTTTACAAGAACTATTTCCTGCTGATAATTTTATTGTGCCAGCTGCACAGTGCTTGAATTATTGGGACTAAGTTCAAGTTCATCTTTCTCCATATAGACTTATTTGCTTTTGGTTCACTGTTTGCTTCCTCACATGGATTTGTTTATACTTTGCTGCACTTGTGGAAATACAGACTTGAATTCAAAACCTTGTCTTTGTCTTGTCTAGTCCCATGCCATCAGGTTCCTTAGTATCCACTAAATTGTTACAGGAAGAGTGTGGGTTACATGACTCCTCCCATGACTAAATGCCATTGTAGTAACTGCAAGACGCTTAGTGATGAGGACACTTTGCGTAAGAGGATATGTGCTGCACGCACCCCTAATGATAACTGTAAAGGTACCTTCACACACAGCAATTTTGCTAGGCAATTTCACTGGCAATTTGCTGGCTGCAGTGAAATCATGGACACATTGTTCTATTTTGTTGCTGTGTACAAATGGAACAATGTGTCCATGATTTCACTGCAACTAGCAAATTGCCAGTGAAATTGCCTAGCAAAATTGCTGTGTGTGAAGGTACCTTAAAGGAGCAGGTGTGGGGGATTTTGGGAAGTCAGATGTTTTAGGATAATTAGCAGCTGGTCAACACAGCAGGGAATAAATAGCTGATCAAATGCAACCATACAGATCTAACAATATGCATGACTCCAGTTCCACAATAGCAAACATTTCTCCATCACATAAAGTTTACAAGGTGGGAAATAGACGGTCCTCTATCTGTGGGTATTGAATAAAATTCAACTGATGACATATAGCAGAGACTATAACAACCAGAGTTTTGTACCATGAAATTGTTTGAATCAGGGGGAGAAACCATCAGATGACATTAGTGACAGCAAGCAGAGTTTTTCTACCATGAAAGTGTTTGAATAAGAACCCAGCACATAACATAAGTGTCAACTAGCACAGTTTTTGGACCTGAAATATATAAGCGTGACAAACATGTAAAAGAATAAGGGTACCTTTACACGTCGCAACATTGCATGCAATTTAACTTGCAACTTACTGGTTGCAGTGAAATCATGGACACATTGTTCCAATTTTGTTGCCGTGTACAAATGTAACAATGTGTCCATGATTTCACTGCAACCAGTAAGTTGCAAGTGAAATTGCATGCAATGTTGCGACGTGTAAAGGTACCCTTAGAAATATGAAGGAGGCAAACACGTTTTCACACCACTGTATACCTGGAAGTGGCCTTGAATGGGGGGCATTTGTACAGAATTGGGGACAATACCCCATAAATGTCAGCAGAACCCCCTATAAATGTGCGATATAACCACTTTTTGTGGTTCAAATTTGTATTCTATTTTTTTCCTCTAAAACATAGGTGTGTCTTTTGGTCTGGTGCATCGTAAAGTCTAAAAAAATGAATATTATTCTTTGTAGTAGCCCATTGTATAGTCATAGTCTGCTATGCTGCTTTCATGTAAAAGTAAACAATAGTATGCAATCATGTACTGGCCAGGCAGAGGCCAAAAGAACACATTTTAGCCTCTGTCTGGTGAAAGGCCACCAATATAATAGGAATGGTGGTTTGTGGTGGTCTCTCCCAGTTACCAGGATGTTAGTTAGTCATTCCCCATTCTATATTCTATGCTTCTGGTACTTTTCTGAGAGACACTTATTTTATTTTGACTAGGCACCAGCTGTGCCAGCAGACGCCAGTTGCCTAATGATAACGGTTTGAAAGGCCTCTCCCAAACACCCCACCCATTACTTAGAGCAGGGTTCAGATTATTCTGGCTCTTAAAGGCCTGCCTAGTTGGGACAGCTTGAGCAAATTGCATCTGTGGCTGCACCTTTGCTGGTTTGGTGCTAGTCTTTCGGTGGCTCTCTGCTTTACCGCATAACACTACGGCAGTGTAAGGGTATGTGCCCACATGGCGTTTTTGCCGCGGTTTTCCTGCGGTTTTCGCATGCAGAAAACCATTGGTTTTATGGTAATGTATGCTAATTTGTTCCTGCGGTTGGGCTTCCCAGCAAAACCAATGTGTTTTACAGAAACGCTGTGCCCACACATTGGTTTTGCAAGTGTCAAGAACAGTCGAATACCTGCGTTTTTGGTGCGGATAGCAAAGAATTGACATGTCAATTATTCCTGCGTTTTTGGTGCAGTCAATGGGAAAAAACGCTGGAAAAACGCAGCATCAAAACGCAGTAAAAACGCACCAAAAACACAGTAAAAACTCGCAAAAAACGCGCAAAAAACGCAGACAAGATCATAGCATTTCTCCTGTCTAGGACTCTAGGATCCTCAGGTTTTCCTGCGTTCAGGACTGCAGCAAAAACGTCCTGTGGGCACATACCCTTACAGTACACATCAGGAATCCATTTGGACATATGCTTTAGGCTAGGTGGAGAAATGCAGTGTGCATTAGGGATGGGCGAATCTACTCGCTAGGACTCGTTACTCGGCGAGTAGCAAGGGACTCGCAGGACTCGGTACTCTGCGAGTTTCCCAGTGATTACTCGCACGAGTCCAATGCAAATCAATATCAATCCTAGTTTTGTCAGAAACGCTGACAAAACTAGGATTTCCATTGTTTGCATTAGACTCGTGCGAGTAATCACTGGCTACTGTGCCAGTGATAGCAGGGAAACTCGCAGATAACTGCTGTTTCTTTGGGAGCCGAGTCCAGCTGTCTTCTCTGTGCAGCTCCAGGGTCCTAGAGCCCTCCTGCTCACAGACATTATGTAGCAGTGCTGAGATTGTTCTCAGTCTGCTCATTCCCTGTGTACAGACATGAATGTCTGTGCACAGAGATGATGTAGCAGTGCTGAGATTGTTCTCAGTCTGCTCATTCCCTGTGTACAGACATGAATGTCTGTGCACAGAGATGATGTAGCAGTGCTGAGATTGTTCTCAGTCTGCTCATTCCCTGTGTACAGACATGAATATCTGTGCACAGAGATGATGTAGCAGTGCTGAGATTGTTCTCAGTCTGCTCATTCCCTGTGTACAGACATGAATATCTGTGCACAGAGATGATGTAGCAGAGCTGAGATTGTTCTCAGTCTGCTTATTCCCTGTGTATAGACATCTATATTTATGCACAGGGGATGTAGCAGAGAGGACATCGCGTTTTGGACTGCGTCGGATGGAAGAGGATTTTTTTAATTAAAGATGGAGTCCCTAATGGCTTTTTTTTTATTTCTAATAAAAAATTTTCCTTGTGTTGTGTTTTTTTTAAAACAATTTAATAGAAATTCATGGCGGTCATGTCTAATATTGGCGTGACCGCCATAAATTTCGGGCTTAGGGCCAGCTGATAATACAAAGCTGGCCCTAACCTCTTTATTACCCAGCGTGCCACCGCTACCAGGGCCGCTGGAAGAGCGGGGTTCAGCGCCAGAGGATGGCGCTTCAATGAACGCGCCATCTTCTGGGGCGGCTGCGGGCTGCAATTTGCATCGGGGGGTGCCCAGAAAGCTTGGGCATCCCTGCGCTGCGGATTCCAGCCCCCAGCTGCTTAGCTGTACCTGGCTAGACATAGAAATTGCGCGGAGCCCCACGCATTTTTTTTTTATTATTTCATGAATTTCAGAGTCAGAGTCTCAGAGTCAGAGTCTCAGAGTCAGAATCTCAGAATTTCATGAAATAATAAAAAAAAAATGCGTGGGGCTCCGCGCAATTTCTATGTCTAGCCAGGTACAGCTAAGCAGCTGGGGGCTGGAATCCGCAGCGCAGGGATGCCCAAGCTTTCTGGGCACCCCCCGCTGCAAATTGCAGCCCACAGCCGCCCCAGAAGATGGCGCGTTCATTGAAGCGCCATCCTCTGGCGCTGAACCCCGCTCTTCCAGCGGCCCTGGTAGCAATGGCACGCTGGGTAATAAAGAGGTTAGGGCCAGCTTTGTATTATCAGCTGGCCCTAAGCCCGAAATTTATGGCGGTCACGCCAATATTAGACATGACCGCCATGAATTTCTATTAAATTGTTTTAAAAAAAACACAACACAAGGAAAATTTTTTATTAGAAATAAAAAAAAAAGCCATTAGGGACTCCATCTTTAATTAAAAAAATCCTCTTCCGTCCGACGCAGTCCAAAACGCGATGTCCTCTCTGCTACATCCCCTGTGCATAAATATAGATGTCTATGCACAGGGAATAAGCAGACTGAGAACAATCTCAGCTCTGCTACATCATCTCTGTGCACAGACATTCATGTCTGTACACAGGGAATGAGCAGACTGAGAACAATCTCAGCTCTGCTACATCATCTCTGTGCACAAACATTCATGTCTGTACACAGGGAATGAGCAGACTGAGAACAATCTCAGCACTACTACATCAGGCAGCAGGCGGGCTCTAGGACCCTGGAGCTGCACAGAGCAGACAGGACTCTTATCTGTGCGAGTTTCCCAGCCAGCGATTACAGTTACAAAGTAAACGAGCAATGCAAATAAATGACAAAACTAGGATTGCTTCAGGCTGAAGCTTCCGAGACACATCTGCGATTTGTAAATCTCACACTACTCGCTATTACTCGCTTCCCCATTCATTAACATTGGACTCGCTAGACTCGCAACGAGTAGCGAGTCCTGTGCTCGGACTCGCTAGAGTCAAGCGATTCCGAGTAATTTAGGATTCGCCCATCACTAGTGTGCATTCAATGTATGGTTAAGTTAAGTTCAGACTTTCTATAATTTGTCCAGGACTCTTTCGACTTGATGATATAGTTCTTTCTGAATGCAGTGAGTAGATATAGGTTCTAAGGTAACCTAGTGGTAAATGATTTTTAGGATAGAAAATATTAAGTATAACAAAACAATAACAAATGGTTAAAAGTATCTTCCATTTGGCTTCAATATTCTTGTAATACTTCTCTTTCCCAGCAGTTATTTAGTCACATTGATTGTGATCTTGATTTAAAGTGACCAGGTTACCTTTTTAATTAGTTTCATAGAAAATTCTACAGAATGACTTATGTTTCTTTAATATATAGCGGATTACGATTGTGATTGCATCACTTCCATAATAAACACCCATATATTTTGTTAGACAGCAGTTGAGTGCAAGCAAGGGATCTTGGCGCAGGATGGGCTATTTCTAATATTCTTCTTTAGCCTGGGAATTTTATTAGCTTTATTTATTATTTGTTTGTTACAATATTTTTTCCTGTTTAATTTTGACCACTCTGTCTGCAATTAGCTAACGGGAGCACTCTAAATATTTCATAATTTATCACAGCTGCTTTTAAATGTTTCATGATCTCAAATTCAGGCATGAATGTTTTAACAAGATATTATCACTGAGGCAGGGGTCTGAGCCCTCCTTCCACTTAGCTTCCTCTGCATGTGGGGTCTGAATCGGACTTCCTTTATTTTTAAAGGTTACCCCAATAAGTAACAGAGAAGTACATTGCCTTAATGGATTATAAATCCTCATGGTATTAGATTAACTACTGTTTTCCCACAAGGCTATGAGAACACATTAGCTTAACATTCAGAGTCTGGCACAGTGGGAGTGTTCAACAGAAGAGAAGGCTCAAATCACATGAGTTGGCTGATCAGAAGTTTGATGCACTTATCTCTATATTGGTGGCCAGGATAGAACTTAGATGAAAGCATCATTTCAGAAGAGATAAAAAAGAATAATGATCAAAGTCATGGTATTTTATATTTCTTAGTTTATTTCCAGTTAGTCATCTGAAAACAAAGTGCAATCCACACAAATACAATCATCTGATATGTGAAGACTTTCAGAATGTTTAGAGACACATGATGTAAACTGCGCCTTACAAAGTTCCAATATGTACTTAGACATACGCTACCTGCTACTAAGTGCCAGTTCAATTTTGCTTACTCTTTTGTATAGCTGACCTTTGCGCTAAAATGGAGTACTCTTTACCAAGCAAGCTACATCTTTACCATCTCTCCTGTATGACCATTCATTCCTTCATCTTCATATGCATTAAGGCTAAGGGGAACACTTCCAAAACCTACTCAAAAAATAGTAGCAATAGCAAAACTCACCAGTTGCAGCCAAAAACAAATCCAACACAGCACTTACACAAGATACAGTCAGACCCTAAAAAGAAGCAAACACAGGTGCACAGAACTGATAAAAATCACCATCAACCTGCAAAGACATGGGGAAACACTTCCTGGACTTTCATTATTGGGTCGAATAATTTCCCTCTTCTCAATCAGCACTCCATAAATTGTTGCTTCAATTCAACACATCACAAGTACCAAACATTAAAGAGAGATAGAGATACCCATGGCAGCAATAGAAAAACTCACCAATTGCAGCCAAAACCAAATCCAACACAGCACTTACACAGGATACAGTCAGACCCCAATAAAAAGCAAACACAGGTGCACAGAAACGATAAAAATCACCATCAACCTGCCAAGACATGGGGGAGGTGATTTGCTATGCACAGCTCAAGGTTTGCATTCACATTGATACAAGTGACGCAGAGTGTCTGATAGCTACCCACCGTTCCTGCCACCAGACCAAATGGGCAGCCCAGTACGATCCTTCTGCACCACTCGATGAATGACGCCCCATAGGGCCCAGCTGCACCCTGCAAAAATGATAAAAAAGTGCAAGAATTTTTTTATGATAAACAAATAAATTCTTTAATGGGGTATTGGTTAGATGTTTCGGCCAAGATTCTTTAAGCTCGTAATCCACGTCACGGATCCCCATGCTTACGAGTCCTAACAAAATACTCACAAAAACTACTCAAAAAAAGTCAGCAATAGAAAAACTCAAAAGTTGCAGCCAAACACAAATCCAACTTTCAAGGAGCAGGAAGAAAGGCACCAGTGTCCAATGGAAATCAATTAACAGACTAGAGTGTGAGCATATAGGCTCTGGGTTGCTCAGTCCATAAGCACCAACCAAGGTAAAATAATGAAGAGAAGAGACGGCACTCTCCAAGCTTGGACCCATAGAAGTGCAAAGCCGTGCAAAACGGTGCCTTCGCCCACTCAGCAACCCCCTCCCTGCACAATGTAATACCGCCAGCTCGAATAAAAGCAACACCTGCAGAATCCTCCATTGAGTGCCGTCTCTTCTCTTCATTATAAACACAAATCCAACACAGCACTTACACAGTATGCAGTCAGACCCCAAAACAAAGCAAATACAGGTGCACAGAACTGATAAAAATCACCATCAACCTGCAAAGACATGGGGGAACACTTCCAAGACTTTCATTATTGGGTCAAATAATTTCCCTATCCTCAATCAGCACTCCGTAAATTGTTGCTTCGATTCAACACATCACAAGTACCATACATGAAAGAGAGATGGAGACACCCATGGCCACTTCTCTAATTCATATATGCCAATTTCAGTCAGTTATGGGGGGTTATTAGGGGCCATATTTTCCTTATATATGAGGTATGAGGGGTCGGGTGGCCACCCAGAGGACTGTTAGTATTTTACTATTCCTGGTTTAGAGGTGTCTGCTAATTACACTGACATGGACAGTTCATGTATGGAATTTTACTCACTCCAGCATTTCTGTATCCAGATGGTTGCTGTATGCAATTGCATATTGTGCATTAGACCAATCTTTGTTTTGCTGTTTTTTCAGACCACACTTATCTCCTTATCTCTCCCAATTTTGGATCAGTGGCAAGAGCTAGCCCATTTTGCCTGTTGCTCTTCCCAATCTGCTGACACAGAAATCCATGGAGCTAGAGTTCAGGTTATCTGCTCGAGAAATAACACAGTAGAGGCATGACTGAAGTGGATATTAAAGCAATTAATCTCTCGTTGCTGAACTAAATCAGGTTGGTGCCATGGCAGACAAAACATCATGTCATACATAAAGAAAATGTTTCTACTGCTGCCTTGGCCTATCAGCACACATGCAATTGATCATACATCTTTCCATGCTTACCAGTATGACCCTGGGTCCTGGTGGTTCACTTTATGCACTCTGCTGTTAGAGGTAGTCATCATACAGAATACAGTATTATCATCATCCAAAGACATACTATTATGGAATGCAGATGGTAAGTCCCAACGGGGATAGTGTTGCTGACGTATGTAAAGTATTGTGAAAAAAATGGAGCCATATACATGAATAAATATTATTATTATTATCATTATTAACAATTTCACTCTGTTAGTCTCATCTCTTGACAGTGCCTGGGATATCTTAATTTTCGCCACCACATACAACTGCTCCTGCCTCTCCTGCTCCCCCTATTCCACATCATGATGCATCAAACATTGACCTTAAGGGTCCCCAAAAGTCCTAGAGTGGTAAAGAACATACATACGTTGTGGTTCTTCTTCCATTTTCTGATGCATTCTTTTGACTATTTTTTCCAAGATAAACATGAAAGTGCACATTTTTATTGCACTAACTAGGCAGTATTTTAACAGCTAACAATGGTAGATTTCTAAGTAACGTATGTTCCAGTTTGCCTGCTGCATGATATAATCTATCACTACTGTATGTGGGTCATTGAGACACAATAGATATGTAGCACTGAATTATGTTATATTTTGATATTGCATATCAGGAAGCATTCTGGAAGACATTTCTATTTTTAGAAATCAAGGAAGGCAGACTTTGCTTTGTAAGAATTGTTGAATTACCAGCCAGTTTCCTAGCCATGGCCACCACCTTCTTCAAGAAAGTTTTAACAATTCAGTTACTCAGTTAAGAACTAGAATGAGCTACCACCCTAACGTTCGAATTTGATTCGATTCGTCGAATTTGAGATTTGTTCGTCGAATGTTTGTCGAATGTTCGACGAACAACGTGAACCTCATTGAAATCAATGGCAGGCTACAGAAAACACATAGAAAACACCTTCAAAGGGCTCCAAAAGCTGCCAAACTACTTAGAATGGACAACAAACCCCACAAAAAGTGACAACAATTCAAACACAGTACAAATAGTCACAGGCTAAGTGTCTTAAAGGGAACCAACCAGCAAAAAATCGCTATCTAACCTATAAATATCTGTCCCTGGAGGCTTAAATTACTATTCTAACCATCCCTGACTGACTAAATCTAACTAAGTACACCCTCAATAAATGACTTTTTATACTTACCAAATTCTTGTCGGATGGGCGTTCCTCCAGGCTTTGTCAGTGAGGCGGGTCTCCTCCCCGCTGTCCATCTTCTTCTGTGATTCAAATTACCCGCCCATTGCGTCCTCACAATGAGCGGGTCACGTGCTGCAGGCCCCGCATCACTTCCGCCCACCACGTCACTGGTACATCCAGGCCGGCTTCCGAGCATGCGCAGATGGCTTGTTGAAGCCGGCCTGGGTGCGTCACAGTCCCAGCGACGCGGCGGGCGGAAGTGACTTTAAATGAAACATCTGCCCGAGAGAAACAAGAAGGGTCATCTATTACCAGAATCATAGGGACTTTTGATTCTCGAAATAAAGACGTTACTGCACTACTTAGAAGGCACTGGGGTATCTTACAGGCAGATCCAGACATAAAAAACCTCATCTCCCCTTACCCCTCTATAACACTTAGAAAGGGACGATCAATAGGGGATAGGCTTGTACATAGCCATTATCGAGGCTTAAATCAACCAACGACATGACTAGGAAAACTGAAAACAGTAGGGACTTTTAGGTGCGGACGTTGTAAGATGTGTCCGTGGCTGCTACCGTCAAAATCTGTAACTTGTTCTGTGACAAGAAAAACCTATGAGTTTCGTAGTTTGGCGAATTGTATTACACAAGGAGTAGTGTACATTATCACCTGCCCTTGTCCCAGGGACTATATTGGCAAAACTACAAGAGAACTACGGAGATGTATAGGGGAGCACCTTGGTGACATTAGGTACATGAGAAATACCGCTGTTTCTAGACCAGTATACGAGATACATGGGGATAACATCAATTGTTTGAAAGTCCGTGTACTCGAGGTCTTAAAAGCTTCACCTACAAAAGGTGACTTTGATAACGCCTTATTGAGGAAAGAATCTAGATGGATTTTTACCTTTGAAAGCTCATACCCGAAAGGGATGAATGAACAATTAAACTTCGGTTGCTTTTTATAAGTGAACATGTCACTGGTCAAAGTGCTATAACAGGTAATTTTGGGACTCGTTTATACATGCCATTTAGGTGTCATTACCCGTAAAGGGTGCCACCATATCTACGGAGGCGGACTAATACTGATGTCCGCTAAATACATTATTTTTCCAGGTCTTTTTAAGATAAACACTTGATAATTCCCTTCCCCAAAGGTTTTTGGAAATGGTATCACTGTTTACATATTGACATTTCAAAATTTCCCCCCCCCCCTCTTTTTCTTCTTTTTTTTCTCTCTTTTATTCTAATTTTCCTTCTTTATTTCATCCTTTATATTACTATATCTAATTCTTGAAACCCTTTTAGTTGGCTAATAGAATCATATATAATTGATAAAAGGAAGTTAATACATATAAGGGTGGCTTCTTTTTGTACCCCAGCTATTGCCTTAACACGTAACTGCTTTAGTAATAGCGCCCATTACCCCCTCGCCTTGAGGACACCTCTCTTATACTGATCTTGTCTAGAGGATCCTTTTGCGCATGCGCATACGTCATACGTTCCACCATTGCATTCTAAGTGGAACGCAGACGTCGCTTCCGCTTCCCGCGCATGCGTACTATACTTCAATCCTCCTATTGGAACACATAGGCCATTTCCGGGCGACGTTGCATCCTGACATAACCGGATTAACGCCGATCTGACACACATGTCAGCCGGCGCCTCTGCACAGTAATAAAAGGGCCTCTCAGTAATTAGATGAGTGCGCCTTCAAAAATCTTCACTGGAGGCAGTGGGGAAGTTCTCTCTCTATTTCTAACTCTATAATTTGCAGTGCAGGAGTTAGGATAATGGGCGGCAGTGATTGACTGCTGCTATATCTCTCTTTTCTGATGGATAATATGGCGGGGAGTCTGGGTTGAACCCATTATTGTGATTATCTTTTTTATTGTACTTCTATAGGGGTATTTAACCACGCTACCCCAAATTGCTTATGTCTGTATGAATATTGATTGGCCATCAATCTCAATATTCTTTTCCAAGGTGCAGTTGAAAATTATACAAAAACTACTAGAAAAAAGCAGCATCAGAAAACTCACCATCCATGCCAAAAACAGAAACCAAATGCACTTACAGGACGCAGTCAGAGCCCAAATGTGAAGCAAGCCCAGCTGCAGGCTGATAAAATCACTTCTACCAACAAGATGTGGGAGGCGACCTGCCATGCATACACTAGGCCTGCATAGAGCACCATTCACACTGATACATATGATGCAGAGTGTCTGAAAGCTACCCAACCGCTCCGCTGCCTGAGCATTGGGCCGCACAGTACGATGCTTCTGCACCACTAGATGAATGGCGCCCCTATGGGCCCAACTGCACCCTGGATGGATAAAAAAGTGCAAAAGTTTTTTATACGATAAATAAAAAACCTTTATAGATGGGATTTTGGTTCATGTGTTGGCCCAAGACATTTAAGCTGGTGACCCACGACACGGGATCCCATGCTCACCAGTCCTAACAAAATTGTACAAAAACTACTAGAAAAAAGCAGCATCAGAAAACTGTGCAGGCCTAGTGTATGCATGGCAGGTCGCCTCCCACATCTTGTTGGTAGAAGTGATTTTATCAGCCTGCAGCTGGGCTTGCTTCACATTTGGGCTCTGACTGCGTCCTGTAAGTGCATTTGGTTTCTGTTTTTGGCATGGATGGTGAGCAGTTGAAAATTAGTAGGAAATACACTGGTGGTGTAGTAGATTGTATTACAAGTGGCGTACAGTAATAGTCTTTGTCATGCTGCGCCTTGACCAAAAGTCAGATGTGGCCAAGGTGCAGTTAAAAATTAGTAGGAAGTACACTGGCGGTGTAGTAGATTGTATTACAAGTGGCGTACAGTAATAGTTTTTGTCACGCTGCGACTTGACCAGAAGTCAGATGTGGCCATGGCGCAGTTAAAAATTAGTAGGAAGTACACTGGCGGTGTAGTAGATTGTATTACAAGTGGCGTACAGTAATAGTTTTTGTCACGCTGCGACTTGACCAGAAGTCAGATGTGGCCAAAGTGCAGTTAAAAATTAGTAGGAAGTACACTGGCGGTGTAGTAGATTGTACAGTCATGGCCAAAAGTTTTGAGAATGATACAAATATTAGTTTTTACAAAGTCTACTGCTTCAGTTTTTCTAATGGCAATTTGCATATACTCCAGAATGTCATAAAGAGTGATCAGCTTAACAGCAATTACTTGCAAAGTCAATATTTGCCTAGAAAATGAACTTTAACCCCCAAAACACATTTCAACATCATTGCAGTCCTGTCTTAAAAGGAGCAGCTAACATCGTTTTAGTGATTGTTCCATTAACACAGGTGTGGGTGTTGATGAGGACAGGGCTGGCGATCAATCAGTCATGATTAAGTAAGAATGACACCACTGGACACTTTAAAAGGAGGCTGGTGCTTGGTATCATTGTTTCTCTTCAGTTAACCATGGTTATCTCTAAAGAAACACGTGCAGCCATCATTGCACTGCACAAAAATGGCCTAACAGGGAAGAGTATCACAGCTACAAAGATTGCACCTAAGTCAACAATCTATCGCATCATCAAGAACTTCAAGGAGAGAGCTTCCATTGTTGTCAAAAAGGCTCCAGGGTGCCCAAGAAAGACCATCAAGCGCCAGGACCGTATCTTAAAACTGTTTCAGCTGTGGGATCGGACTACCAGCAGTGCCGAGATTGCTCAGGAATGGCAGCAGGCTGGTGTGAGTGCTTCTGCACGCACTGTGAGGCGGAGACTCTTTGAGCAAGGCCTGGTTTCAAGGAGGGCAGCAAAGAAGCCACTTCTCTCCAGAAAAAACATCAGGGACCGACTGATATTCTGCAAAAGGTACAGGGAGTGGACTGCTGAGGACTGGGGTAAAGTCATTTTCTCTGATGAATCCCCTTTTCGATTGTTTGAGACATCTGGAAAACAGCTTATTCAGAGAAGAAGAGGTGAGCGCTACCACCAGTCTTGTCTCATGCCAACTGTAAAGCATCCTGAAACCATTCATGTGTGGGGTTGCTTCTCAGCCAAGGGAATCGGCTCACTCACAGTCTTGCCTAAAAACACAGCCATGAATAAAGAATGGTACCAGAATGTCCTCCAAGAGCAACTTCTCCCAACCGTCCAAGAGCAGTTTGGCGCCCAAGAATGCCTTTTTCAGCATGATGGAGCACCTTGCCATAAAGCAAAGGTGATAACTAAATGGCTCAGGGAACAAAACATAGAGATTTTGGGTCCATGGCCTGGAAACTGCCCAGATCTTAATCCCACTGAGAACTTGTGGTCAATCATCAAGAGACGGGTGGACAAACAAAAACACATTCTGCCAAAATGCAAGCATTGATTATGCAAGACTGGACTGCTATCAGTCAGGATTTGGTCCAGAAGTTGATTGAGAGCATGCCAGGGAGAATTGCAGAGGTCCTGAAGAAGAAGGGTCAACACTGCAAATATTGACTTGCTGCATTAACTCATTCTGTCAATATAACCTTTTGGTACTCATAATATGATTGCAATTATATTTCTGTATGTGATATAAACATCAGACAAACACAAATAAAAATCAGAGGGCAGCAGATCATGTGAAAATATAATTTTGGTGTCATTCTCAAACCTTTTGGCCATGACTGTATTACAAGTGGCATACAGTAATAGTTTTTGTCACACTGCGACTTGACCAGATGTCAGATGTGACCAAGGTGCATTTAATTTGCCAAACCAATGACTCATTTGCGACCTGCGAAGACAGACTGAACATTAATGCCATACAGTGCCGGCTCACACCCACTAGACCATGGAGATACCATGGAGACTGAGACCAGAAACGAGCCGGACAAGAGAGTCAGATAATGAACATGGTTTATTAAGTACAATAAGGTATAGATCCCCAAGGGAAGTCCACAAGGCAAGAGCACTGGGGTCCCCCTAAGGGATTCCTCCAAGCGCAGCCAGAGAGAGTCCAATGAACCAGTCAACCTGTGGGTCTGACCCAAGGCAGAACAGGACAAGGAAACCAGGGAACAGGAGGAGAAGGCAGGTATGGAGCTTGGTGCAGCCGAAGGGGTCCGGGAGGTAGCCAGGGACCAGCGAGAGTGGTTCAGGTCTGCGGGTGAACAGACTGGAGGGATCCGGCACTGAAATCAAGAGAAAACATGTTATGATCTCAGAGGACACAGGAAACCGCATGGGCTGCTAGGAACCTGAGCTGGCAACTTAGACTAAGTACAAAGTTGCCTAGGCACCTCCCATAGGAAGTGGGAGTAATAAATACCCACCAGCCTTTCAGCGATAGGCTGACAGGGGGTGGGCATACCGGCCCTTTAAATTTGCAAAGAGCGGCGTGTGCGCGTCCTATGAGCGTTCCCCAGGAAACCAGGAAGTGAGGAGGCAGGAGAGAGATGCCTGGGAACCGATGCAGACTGAGCGGGCAACGTGGGAGCATGGACCTGGTTGCTAAGTATTTGTGCGGTGCACAGGGGGGTGCCGGCCGCCAGATAGGACCTGATCCCCCTGCACCCTGAGGACGTGTCCCGCTGGCTGCAGGGTGACAGAGGTTAGGTAAACAAGCACTTAGATCTCTCATGTTTGGTTGAGCCACATGTAAACAAATTAGCTGCAGGCAATGAAGGGAAATTCACGAGGAAGAAAAGGTAGAAACAAATAACAAAATGTAAAGGAGCGCTGTATATTACTCTATGGTTACAGATCATTTTACAACAGTTTTTGGATTACGGCGTCGGGCAATCTCTTTAAGGTTTAGGATTGTTGTAAGGTAAGGTCTAGGGCTTGGGTATGGCGTAAAAGTAGAGTTAAATGTAGGGTTAGATTAGATTTAGGATTGAATTTAGGGAAAGGATTGTAGATATAATGGGGTAACAACATTTTAATTTAAATAAGTATAATGTAATAAAACTAAACAAGGCTAGGGTTAGAGATATGACTATTCAATTCAATTGTTATAAAAAATGCAAAATATAGCAAAACATACATTTTTATTTTTACCATCTTTGCAATAAGTAAGAAAATAGGATGTTAAAGCTCAATTTAAAGGTACAACAGTACAATATATTCCTAAACTTGCAGTGCTTGTGCTCGCGCGGTAAGAGGTTTCAATGCTGGACTGTTGGAAGGGATTTCACATTTTTCTGGTTAATGGGCTAGGAGGTGCAAAGTTCTTGCTTTGCTCTGGGCGCTGGCAACCCATGTTACCACATTTCCCCTATGATAGACAACTCAGAAGTTATAAACATTGAGGAGATGTATAGGGTTAGGTATCCCCCATATACAGCAGTTTCATGCAACATAAATATTCAATTAAGACAAATAAGAATAAAAATGCAAAAAAAAGAAGTCAGAAGTGGTGGGTGGAAAGTGTCATTGTTATGTTAGATTTTGCAGATTCATCACTTTGTCTTCCAGTTATTTTGGTCAACATCGCTGTATACAGCAGATGCTGTGATAGGATTGTCTGTTTTATGTCATTAAGTTGCTAAGCAACATATTTATCTAAGCCAATCTATTGTAGTTTTCCCTGTAGAATGACAAGTTATATGTCTATGAGGCATATATAAAAGCATGCATATAATTTACATTTCCTGTTCAGATTTAACAAAATAGAGAAAAGTCACAAGGTCACCATTTTATCCTTCATTTGCATATATCCTCCATAGTTAGGTTGAGAAAAGCTTGCATACCAAATAATAAAGAATACATACTTTTACTGCATTCATCACAGGTCTATCTGGATTAGCAAAGTGATTCTCTGAAGGTAGCTGTGTATGCAGAAAATAATAATATATGGGTGTGGCGCCCTGTGGACCGGTCGCCACTAGATGGAATTGGTAAATCGGTCACCCCACACAAACACCAAACACATCCCCTGATCCCACGTCTAAGTTACTCTATGTCTAGCAACGGGATAGCGGGAGGAGCCAGGTGGAGGGTGGAATATTAGGACAGAACCCGGTAAGGGAAGGGAAGAAAAGAATAAAAAGGAACACACAACACCAAGTTCAAGGGAGTTAAGAGGCAAGTCTTTAATCAGCCAAGTAGTCAGAGAGACCAGACTGAAAGAACCAGGACCCAGCGACCTGTGCCACCATATGGCTAGCCCAGGTCCCAGGCTGAGAACCGAGGGAGGACAGAGAGGGTCCAAGTTGTGTCCGAGTCAGCGGCGACTGCTGAAGTGGCAGGGAAGCTGTATGCCCCAACCACGAACACTGGCAAGGTGCGGGGTCTTTATGTCCTGAGACCCAACCTCCAGCACAGCAAAAGGAAGGCCATCAAACTAGGGCTAGAAGACCTGGAAGGGTGCCCACAGAGAGCCCGTGACTTATGGACCGTAGCTAGTGTGCAAAATAGACTGAAGATGACCAAAAGGAACATGAAAGAGGGTGTTGCAGACAAGTCGTCCCAGCTGCTAAGACAGCACCGGAGCCGCTGTTGTACTGAACTGTGTGTGTTGTAAGATCTGATGAGCAAGGAAGTAAACCCAGTAAAGCTCAGAATTGTGTGAGACTTTGATTGTGTGCCTGAAAGGTAGAAATTAAGTCTCTGAGCAGGCAGCAGCAGGTTGCCTGAGGGTATGGAGAACTTTGCACTACACCTGCACTTCCTACGCGGTAGCCTGGGGACCAACTTTACCTATGAAGGGCGCAACATCTCTGCTGCAACCCCCATCATCCCCAGAGGTCTCGAATGCAGCGGTGGCTACCACTAGCCATTAACCACAGGTGGTGTCATGATTAATTCCTTACAGAACTCTTTTTCCCCCTTTGTATTGACTCCCCGGACCATGGAGTCGGGTCATGACACCGTAACACCCTGCAGGCCCAAACAACGACAACAGGGCCCAGTTTCGAGTACCCCATGGCCCCAGTGGGTGACTCATGGGCTCTTTCCAGTCTAATAGCCACTCATATGTATAATCCCACCTGCTTTAGAGGTGGTAGTGGCCCCCATAGCTCTTATGCCCCTGCTGCTGTCTGCATGGCTTCTTGGAGACACTTGCTGAGGTAAAAGTATACCTTTTGTGAGATCATACTTACAACATTTTGAGGACATTCCTATTTTTCAAGAATGTTGTCACGATCTCTACACTGCCTTTGTCCTTTACTAGGTTGTTGTGGGGATTGTCAGTCTGTGATGCCTCTTTGCTGCAGATTACCTGCATTCCAGCTCACTTGATTAGAACTCTACTTAAGCAAGTTTGCTGCCCTATTCTGTGTCAATTGTGCATTTGCCTTTGGAGGTGTAGGATTGATCTCTCTGTGCCCTGAGCCACACCCTGTCTGATTAGTTACCTTAACTGGACTTGCCTCTGTGCTTGTGACCTGATTCCTCTTTCTGCCTGTTCCTCTGTATTCTGTTTTGTCACTCTGGTTTCCTGACTTTAGGCTTGAATTGGACTTCGCTTCTGGATATCTCTCGCTGTTCCTGCGCCATTTCCTGGACTTGACCCCAGATTGATTTGACCTCTCTTTACTACCAGTAACTATTTATATTATTATGTTTACTTTCTGTTATTACAGTCTGTTTTCTGCACACCAGAGATTAGTTATTACTGTAATGATTCGCATTCACATTACAATTGACAGTTTAATTGTTTTTTCCCCACCTATGGATTCGTTACGTACTTTGTGTGATCAGATGGCGGATCTGACTCAGTTCAGGATCTGGCCTTGCAAGAGCACAAATTTGCAGCCTCCCAGGCTCAGTTATAGGGCAAGATGTCTGCTGCTTTTCCTGCCCCTCAGAATCTGTCGCCTCTGACCACTGTCATGACTTCTGAAGCTTCTGATGTATCTTTGAGCCCCTCCGAACCTGCTGTATCACTCCCTGACAAATTTTCAGGGGAAAAAGACTAGTTCAGAATTTTCAAGGAGAGTTGTAAATTATTTTTTACCTTGCACCCTCGGTTATCTGGGAATGAGTGACAGTGGGTGGGTATTATAATCTTACTTCTGCGGGGGGGAGATCCTCAGACCTCGGCCTTTTCCCTACCCTCTCTTGCTCCTGAACATCTTTTGGTGGACACCTTTTTTTGATGCTTTAGGACAGATCTTTGACGAACCTGACAGGGTCAAGGTGGCAGAGACAAGGATCATGAACCTGACGCAGGGCAACTGCACAGCAGAAGACTATTGTATTGAGTTTCATCAGTGGTCTACTGTCATCCCGTGGAATGATGCAGCTCTCAGATGCCAATTCCTCAGGGATCTCGAAGTCTCTAAAGGACGCTGTAGCTCTACATAATCCACCTGGTTGTTTGGTGGAGGCCATGACTCAGGCTATCTGCATGGATCGGAGGATGCGAGAAAAACGTGAGGTTAAAAAAGAAGAGGTCCATATTTGTCCATCTGACCCGGTTTGTTTTCTTGAGATGGAACTTATGGAGGTTAGAGCTGCCAGTTCACAGATCAATGAGAGGAGATGCCGTCGGGAACTTGGACTTTGTCTCTATTATGGCCAAGCTGGTAATTTCTTAAAAGATTGCTGGACAAGACCTGCAGCAAACAAGCCATTGGGAAACACCTAAGTCTGGGTGATTGTCAAGGAGGTCACCCAGACTTCCAGGTATCCTTTTACTCCTCCGATAAAGTATTGTTGAATGCTTAACTTTCTCGTTCAAAATCAGTGTTTGTCAACATTTGCCGTTATTGATTGTGGATCCGCGGCTAATTTCCTTGATTAGGAACTGGTTCTGAAGTTAGAATAAGGGACAATTAAGTTAGAAAGCCCATTGATACAGTCATATGAAAACGTTTGGGCACCCCTCTCAATCTTACTCTTTTTTTTTGTTTAAATTTTATTTTTTGCAACAGCTATTTCAGTGTGATATATGTAATAACTGATGGACACAGTAATATTTCAGGTTTGAAATGAGGTTTATTGTACTAACCAAAAATGTGAAATATGCATTATTTTAAAATTTGACAGGTGCCAAAGTATGGGCACCCTTCTGATTTTCATGATTTGAATACTCCTAACTACTTTTTACTGACTTACTGAAGCATTAAATTCGTTTGGTAACCTCATTGAGCTTTGTACTTCATAGCCTGTGTATCCAATCATGAGAAAAGCTATTCCAGGTGTCCACTTGCAAGTTGTCCTCTTAGTTGCATCTTCTCTGAGGAGTGGCATCATGGGCTCCTCAACACAGCTCTCAAGTGATCTGAAAAAAAAGATTGTTCAACATAGTTGTTCAGGGGAAGGATACAAAAAGTTGTCTCAGAGATTTAACCTGTCAGTTTCCACTGTGAGGAACAAAGTAAGGAAATGGAAGACCACAGGGACAGTTCTTGTAAAGGCCAGAAGTGGCAGGCCAACAAAAATATCACAAAGGCAGAGAAGAAGAATGGTGAGAACAGTCAAGAACAATCCACAGACCACCTCCAAAGACCTGCAGCATCATCTTGCTGCAGATGGTGTCACTGTGCATCGGTCAACAATACAGCGCAAACTGCACAAGGAGAAGCTGTATGGGAGAGTGATGCGAAAGAAGCCGTTTCTGCATGCACGCCACAAACAGAGTCGCCTGAGGTATGCAAAAGCACATTTGGACAAGCAAGTTTAATTTTGGAAGAAGGTCCTGTGGGCTGATGAATCAAAGATTGAGTTGTTTGGTCATACAACAAGGTGTTATGCATGGTGCCACAAAAGCACAGCATTCCAAGAAAAACACTTGCTACCCACTGTCAAATTTGGGGGAGGCTCCAACATGCTTTGGGGCTGTGTGGCCAATGACGGCACCGAGAATCTTGTTAAAGTTGAGGGTCGCATGGATTCCACTCAGTATCAGCAGATTCTTGAGAATAATGTTCAAGAATCAGTGTCAAAGTTGAAGTTACGCCTGGGATGGGTCTTTCAGCAAGACAATGATCCAAAACACCGCTCCAAATACACAAGGCATTCATGCAGAGGAACAATTACAATGTTCTGGAATGGCCATCTCAGTCCCCAGACCTGAATATCATTGAACATCTGTGGGATGTTTTGAAGCGGGCTGTCCATGCTCAGCGACCATCAAACTTAACTGACCTGGAATTGTTTTGTAAAGAGGAATGGTCAAAAATATCTTCATCCAGGATCCAGGAACTCATTAACAGCTACAGGAAGCGACTAGAGGCTGTTATTTTTGCAAGAGGTGGATCTACTAAATATTAATGTCACTTTTCTGTTGAGGTGCCCATACTTTTGCACCTATCAATATTTGAAATAATGCATATTTCACATTTTTGGTTAGTACAATAAACCTCATTTCAATCCTGAAATATTACTGTGTCCATCAGTTATTACATATATCACACTGAAATAGCTGTTGCAAAAAAACAATTTAAAAAAAAAAAAAAAAAAAGAGTAAGATTAAGAGAGGTGCCCAAACTTTTTCATATGACTGTAGAACTTCATTGCTCAAGAATTTGATTCAAATAAAAGAAGGAGGGGGAACAAGAGGCGCAATAGTGCCCTATCACTATGGCACTGAGTACACAGTGGTGAAAAAGGGGGTTCACTCACCTGAGGCAGTTGTGTCACCCACAACTGGCTTGAAGGCGTATTCAATGCTTATTACCAGATGGCTGCTGCAGGATTTCCACCGTCCACACAAGTGTGGAAACACATCAAGTTGTAGGGAAAAAAATGGTGTATCACAATCCGCGCTGCCAGAATCATCCGCTCCAAAAGTAATGCACATGAAGATGGAACTTCAACATAACTCCTTTATTTCCTCCTACGTGTTTCGTCGCCCTCCTGGCACCTTCCTCAGGTCCCTTCATGTGCATTACTTTTGGAGCGGATGATTCTGGCAGCGCGGATTGTGATACACCATTTTTTTCCCTACAACTTGAAGAATTTGATTCCGTTAGTTACTGTGGAGTTCAAACTCAAGGAGGGGTCTCTTAACATGGAATTAATTTCCAGCTATTTCAACAATTTACTTGCTGGTATTGTGTTGGGTATTCCTTGGCTGCGTATATATAATCCAATCATTGACTGGAATCTAAAAGATATTGTCAAATGGGGTCCCTATTTTTGAAAACAGTCTTAAATCTGTGCATGTTTGCTCCGTTAGGGTATGTGCACACTGGTAGGCGGGTTAGGTCGGCGGCGGCTGGGCGGACCTGCCAGGAAGCTCTGCAGCCGTCCACCGGCTTCCTGGCGGGAATGTGCGGCGGGTGACGGGCGGGTGCCGTGCGGGTGCACAGCGGGTTAGCGGCGGCGGTGATGCAGCGGCTGGAAGCAGCACATGATTCTGCTTGCAGCCGCTGCAGAACCGGCCGGTTTATAGAACATGCACATTCGTTGCTAACCCGCTGGGAATCCAGCGGTTTAGCAACAGATGAGCATGTGGAAACCGCCGGTGTGTGCACAACGGGTGTCGGTTTCCATAGGTTTTAATGTTAACCCAAAAGCCGCTTTTGGATTAACATAAATTTACATAAAACTCATGGAAACCGACCGCCGGTTTCCGCTGCTAAACCTGCACCAAACCGACCAGTGTGCACATAGCCTAAGTCTTGAAGGTCTTCCAGAATACCTGAAAGACTTCGGAGATTTTTTTTGGAAAAAAAGGCTGAGATCTTATCTCTTGACCATCCCTATGATTGTGCTACGGTATTAATCTCATTCGCAATGCCAAATTGCCCAAGGCTTGCTTGCATAATTTGTCGGGTCCGGAGCGGACAGCCATGAAAGTTTATATTACTGAAAGTTTACGAAAAGGTCATATCCATCTTTCCACATCGCCGGTAGCCGCAGATTTCTTTTTTGTTAAAATGATAGACTGAGGTCTTCATCCCTGCCTTGATTTCCGTGAAGTAACCAAATTAACTGTTAAAAATACCTATCCGCTTCCACTCATCCCTGCTCTTCATCAGCTTTCAGCGGCCAAATGGTTTTCCAAACTAAATTTAGAGGGGCATATATTGTGATATGCACTCGTGAGGGGGGTGAGTTAAAGACACCATTTTTAATATGTGAACACCTTTTTGAAAAGCTTGTTATGACTTTTGGTCTTACTAATGCACCTGCAGATTTTAAGAATTTTATTAATTATATTCTTTCTGATTATATTGGGAGATTTTTTGTGGTTTATTTAGATGATATTCTAATTTTCTCACCTGACCAGAATTCCCATCATAAGCATGTCTGTTTAGTTCTGCAACAGTTAAGAGATAATTGTTCGCTAAAGTTAAAAATGTACCTTTTCTGTTCAGGAAATATCATTCTTGGGTTTCATTGTGTCTGCCTCCGGATTTAAGATGGATCCTGGGAAGGTTCAGGCCATCATTGATTGGGTTCAACCCAGTGACCTCAAGGCCCTGTAGCACTTTTTAGGATTCGCGAATTATTACAGAAAGTTTATTATTAGAGGTTTTTTTCAAACTGTCAAGCCTCTTATGGACCTCACTTGTAAAGGGGCAGAGTGTATGGTTTTGTCGCCAGAAGCTGTTGGGGCTTTTGAAAAGTTGAAGAAATGTTTTATGTCTGCTCCTGTTCTTGTTCAACCAGACCTCCAGAGGCTGTTCATCGTGGAGGTAGATGCTTCTGAGGCCGGGGTGGGGCTATATTGTCTCAAGGTCCTAGAACTTTAACTAACCTGCAACCATGTGCCTTTTTCTCTAAAAAATGTTCTCTTGCTGAAAGAAACAATGATGTGGGTAATCGAGAGTTACTTGCTGTCTAATTAGCTTTTGAAGAATGGAGGCATTTTTTGGAAGTTCTTTATTCGGTCACTGTGGTGACAGATCACAAAAATCTACCATATATTTAATCTGCCAACCTGTTGACCCCTAGACAGGCCAGATGATCTTTATTTTTCTCCTGATTTAATTTTATTATTACGTTCATACCTACAGTATATATACCTCTGAGGCTGCTGCTACATATACCTCTGGGGCTGCTGCTATATATACCTCTGGGGCTGCTGCTGTATATACCTCTGAGGCTGCTGCTATATATACCTCTGGGGCTGCTGCTGTATATACCTCTGAGGCTGCTGCTGTATATACCTCTGAGGCTGCTGCTGTATATACCTCTGAGGCTGCTGCTATATATACCTCTGGGGCTGCTGCTATATATACCTCTGGGGCTGCTGCTGTATATACCTCTGAGGCTGCTGCTATATATACCTCTTGGGCTGCTGCTGTATATACCACTGTGGCTGCTGCTGTATATACCTCTGGGGCTGCTGCTGTATATACCACTGGGGCTGCTGCTGTAACACTGCTGAGGCCTGTATATACCACTGGGGCTGCTGCTATATATACCTCTGAGGCTGCTGCTATATATACCTCTGAGGCTTCTGCTATATATACCTCTGGGGCTGCTGCTGTATATACCTCTGAGGCTGCTGCTGTATATACCGCTGGGGCTGCTGCTATATATACCTCTGGGGCTGCTGCTGTATATACCTCTGAGGCTGCTGCTATATATACCTCTGGGGCTGCTGCTATATATACCTCTGGGGCTGCTGCTGTATATACCTCTGGGGCTGCTGCTGTATATACCACTGGGGCTGCTGCTGTATATACCTCTGAGGCTGCTGCTATACATACCTCTGGGGCTGCTGCTGTATATACCTCTGAGGCTACTGCTATATATACCTCTGGGGCTGCTGCTATATATACCTCTGGAGCTGCTGCTGCTATATACCTCTGAGGCTGTTGCTATATATATCTCTGGGGCTGCTGCTGTATATACCTCTGAGGCTACTGCTATATATACCTCTGGGGCTGCTGCTATATATACCTCTGGGGCTGCTGCTGCTATATACCTCTGAGGCTGCTGCTATATATACCTCTGGGGCTGCTGCTGTATATACCTCTGAGGCTGCTGCTGTATATACCTCTGGGGCTGCTGCTGTATATACCACTGGGGCTGCTGCTGTATATACCTCTGAGGCTTCTGCTATATATACCTCTGAGTTTGCTGCTATATATACCTCTGGGGCTGCTGCTATATATATACCTCTGGGCTGCTGCTGTATATACCTCTGAGGCTGCTGCTGTATATACCTCTGGGGCTGCTGCTGTATATACCTCTGAGGCTGCTGCTATATATACCTCTGGGGCTGCTGCTATATATACCTCTGGGACTGCTGCTATATATACCTCTGGGGCTGCTGCTGTATATACCTCTGAGGCTGCTGCTATATATACCTCTGGGGCTGCTGCTATATATACCTCTGGGGCTGCTGCTATATATACCTCTGGGGCTGCTGCTGTATATACCTCTGAGGCTGCTGCTATATATACCTCTGGGGCTGCTGCTGTATATACCACTGCGGCTGCTGCTGTATATACCACTGGGGCTGCTGCTGTAACACTGCTGAGGCCTGTATATACCACTGGGGAGGCTGCTGTATACCACACTGCTGGGGGCTGTATACCTGTGCTGGGGTCCACCCTCGGCTTATACACGAGTCAATAGGTTTTCCCAGGTTTTGGGGGCAAAAGTAGGGGGGTCGGCTTATACACGGGACGGCTTATACACGAGTATATACGGTATTTGATCTCTTGCTTATTTTGTAATTTTGCCCACCGAAAGACATGAACAGTCTTTAATTTTAAAGGTAGGTTAGCGCTAACAGTTAGATATAGAACATCAAAAATAAAATCCAGAAAATCACATTGTCTAAATTATATACCGTAAATGCATTTTGCATTTTGCAGAGAAAAATAATTATTTCATCCCTCTGACAAACAAGACTTAATACTTGGTGGCAAAACCCTTTTTGGCAAGCACAGCAATGAGCTATTTTTGAAGTTAATGATGAGGTTTGCTCACATGTAAGGAGGAATTTTCATCCACTCCTCTTTGTAGATCTTCTCTAAATCATTAAGATTTTGAGGATGTCTCTTGGCAACTCGGAGCTTTAGTTCCTTCCACATGTTTTCTATGGGTTTAAGGTCTGAAGACTGGCTATGCCACTCCATGACCTTAATGTACTTTTTTTTGACCCACTCTTTGGTGCCTTGGCTGTATGTTTTGGGTTATTTTCATGCTGGAAGACCCAGCCAGGAACCCATTTTTAGTGTCCTGGCAGAGGGAAGGAGGTTGTCACTCAGGATTTTACGGTACATGGCTCCATGCGTTATTCCATTGATGCGGTGAAGTAGTCCTGTTCCCTTAGCAGAGAAACACCCCAAAAACATATAGTGTCAACCGCCATGCTTGACTGTGGGGATGGTGTCCTTTGCGTCATAGGCAGAATTTCTCTTCCTCCAAACATGGGAAGTTGAGTTAAGGCCAAAGAGCTTAATTTTTGTCTCATCTGACCACAGCACCTTCTCCAAATCACTCTCAGAATCACCAAGGTGTTAATTGGCAAACTTCGGACAGGCCTGCACATGTGCCTTCTTGAGCAGTGGGACTTTGCAAGAACTGCAACATTTTAATCCATTACGGTGTAATGTGTTACCAATGGTTGTCTTGGTAACAGTGGTGCCAGTTGCCTTGAGATCATTAATAAGTTTGCCTTTGTAGTTTTAGGCTGATCTCTCACTTTCCTCATGATCCTGAATTCCCCACTAAGTGAGATTTTGCATGGAGCCCCAGATTGACGTCAATTGACACTCATTTTGTATTACTTCCATTTTTTTACTATTACAGCTATCTCCTTCTCACCCAGTGTTTTACTTATGGTTTTGTACTCCATTCCAGCCTTGTGCAGGTCTAGGATCTTTTCCCTGACATCCTTAGGCTGGCTATAGTAGCCTATAGGGCCGGATGGAGCCGGATGGCAGCTGTCTATCATCCTGCTTCCATCTATCCGGGACAATCCGGGAGAATTCAGATTTCTCTCACGGACACAAAAACGTTGCGTGTAAATAGGGGAGAAAAATCTCCCCTAGTTGCCTACTGCCGGAATCTCCTGGATTCTCCCGGATCCTCCTGGATCCGGGGCAATCCGGCGCTCTCTAACATGGGAGCCTATGGGGCTGGATTACCCCGGTCCGGGAGGATCCGGGAGGATCCGGGAACCGCACACTTGCAGCTGCACGCCACTGTTGCTTCAGGACCGCGGCTAGTTCCCCGCGAACCGCGGTTCTGATTCATTAGCGGCGGCAGCTGCGTGCGGCAGCACACCAGACCGGAGGGCATCTTAGCCCTCTGGTTCTGTGTGCTGATCCGGTCTGGGGCTGTCAGGTTCACCCTGACAGCCGCGGATCGGATCAGACCCGCAATGTGAAGCGAGTCTGAGGCTAGCTTTACACTGCAGTTTTTTCACTGATCAATGTCCATCCAGTTTGTGTGCCAAAACCAGGAGTGTCTCCAAAACTCAGAACAGGTGTCAATCTTTCAATTATAGTTTTTCTCTGCAAGTTCCTCTCCTGGTCCTCTCCTGGTTTTGACACACAAACTGGATGGACACTGATCAGTGAAAAAACTGCAGTGTGAAGCCAGAAATAAAAAGCTCTTTGGTCTTGCCCATGTTGTAGAGGCTAGAGTCTGACTGATTAATTGAGTGTGAGGACAGGAGTCTTTTATACAGAGGACAATTTAAGGAAGCTGTCTTTAAAGCAGGTAACAAGTTGATTAGGAGCATCTAACAGGTCTGTAGGAACCAGAACTCCTAATGGTTGATAGGGGATCAAATACTTATTTCTCTCTGCAAAATGCAAATACATTTATATAATTTAGACCAGTTGATTTTCTGGATTCTATTTTTGATATTCTATCTCTCACTGTTGAAATTAACCTATTCAGAAAATTATACATTATTATTATTATTATTATTATTTATTTATTTATTTATATAGTGCCATTAGGTTCCATGGCGCTTTACATGAGGATAGGGGAGACAAGCACAATTGCAATAGCTCTAGACAATCAGGACATATAGGTACAGGAGGGGGGAGTCTGATCTTTGTCAGTGGGCAAACTTACAAAATCAGCAAGGGATCAAATAATTATTTCCTTCACTGTGTGTTCATTGTCTACAATTCATAAAACTTTAGCATTCACATATACTTGTCCATACTTTATATTCCTGGTCATAATTGGTTAAAGGATACTGACAGATTGTAAGCATTTGAAGCAGGTAGTCTTTTTAAATTAAACTGATGGGGCTAGACTATTAAACTGTATCCTTGGATTGGAGGAGGAGCTGTGGGTCCAAAAGTTAATAAATAACTGAGGACAGTCACAGAGGCTGATAAAGATTTATGACTATGGAAAAGTTATGTTTTGCTCTAGTTCAATTGCCAGCTATATTTCCTTTATATGCAGATTTATAATTTTCTTTTCTTTCTGTGTGGGTCATATATGGTTTTAATTCATGATAGAGAGTTTGATTTAGTGGAGCAATGTGACTTTGTGTAATCTACTTTCTCTATCAGTATGTCTTTGAGGTGTGGAATAATATAGAGCACACAGAGGAATCCCAAAAAAAAAACGTGGAGAATATTCAAATTTGAACCCACGAGCCCAGGGCATTAAAGCAACAGTAGTAACCACTGAGCCACTGTGCTGCTCATCAGGGGCATAACTGCAATAGGTGCAGGGGTTGCAATAGCTCCAGGACCCTGAAGCCTAGGCGGGGAGGGGTCCAAAAGTCCCTTTGGCCTATAGAAAAAGGCTATTGCTAGTAAAGACTTGCAATAATTGAGGGCCCTGTTGAAGCTATACTTTTGGGGCCAATGAGCTTCAAGTTACGCCAATGCTGCCCATGAATCTTATTTTCAGTTTTCTGTTTTATCGGAAGTGGGTGAGGATAGTTATTATCCTTAAAGAATTATTATTAAACTTGAGGACCCAGGACAATAGAAACTAACCAAATGCTGCTATCTTCTCCAAGAGAACTTAATTTTACTAGATACTCTGTCATTCACACTGTGTCATTGAACCTAGCCCTGCTGTTACTGTACAAATCATGTAATTAAACCATCTGGCCATTAATCCAGGTGTTTGTTTATCAAGGTGGCCATCTGTGCAAGGTTACCTTTCTACCAATGTGTGACCATTGGACGTGTTACCACCTGTGATGTCCTCGTATGGATAAAACTTTACTTTCCATTCATAAATATAATCCTGGTGATAAAATATGAGGCACTTGATGTTCCTGTGAATTCAATGACAAATTCTTACATGTTCTTGCTCATTATAATAATGTGACACAAATTGATTTCCCTGTAATAGACTAAAGGGTTATACACCATTTTTTACAGGGAAGTTGGAAAATTTAGTAAATCTGATCTCACAAGGTTTTGTTACAAATAACTATAGAATGAATCATTTCGGCTTTAGTCTATAATGTGAACCAGTATAAAGTGTACAGTATAGATACACCAAGTGAAAGTCAACAAACTAACATTTCAATATAATTTGTGTGGACATTTGGATGCAAAGCTAAAGCTTTTAGTCCTGTGCATCATATTGCTTTCAAATAACCAATAACATATTCCCCATTCATATTACCGCTAAAGACCCAGATCATTTGCATTCAGGAACCAAAGAATTCTTTTATTATTATTTATGTGTCCCCACATTTTAGACATCATAACTTTTTTGCTTTTACTCTTATACTTCTTGACTTCTACTAATATTTAAATATATTGTGCAGATAGTTCCAGTTAATAATTATATTCCAAAATATGTTGCCAAGCCCTTCACTGGCTTCCCATTCCCCAGAGACTCTAGTTCACATCCCTAACCAGGACATACAAAGCCATCCACAGCATGTACCCTCCATATATCTGTCAAAAGCAAGCTATAAAAGAGGAGAAAAAGCACAATAGGGTCTTATCCTTATAACACTAATGTTGTACAACTGTATGTCGCTGTTCACCTTGGGCGGTTGTGTGACCCACATCCGGTATAAAGGTATGGTATGGATGCCACAGGATCCACACTCCACTTGCAAAACAGTGATGCCAAAGACGAACACAGGGAAAAGGACAGTGCTTCTTAGGCTGGCTTCAGACTTGCGGACCCTCCGCAGCGTCCTGTGGAGATCCGCAAGCTGACCACAGCCCTATGTTTATAATGAGAACACATGGTGCTGCGCAGGTCTGTGCATGACCATGCGCTCCCATTCACTGCAATATGTGATTTGTACGCAGGTGGATGCCCGCGCACAAATCATACACAATCACACACTCTCATCCACACTAGGAATGCGACCATGTCGCGTTCCTGGTGCGGATAAGAGTGTGAGATTTGTGCGCGGGCATCCACCACTGTGTACAAATCACATATTGCAGTGAATGGGAGCACACAGTCATGCGCAGACCTGCGCAGACCTGCGCAGCACCGTGCATTCTCATTATAAACATAGGGGCTGCAGTCAGCTTGCGGATCTCCTCCACAGGACGCTGCGGAGGGTCCGCAAGTATGAAGCCAGCCTTAGATCCGTGCTGCACATATGATGGAATAAAGTGGAATGACCACAGTTGTCAGGCAATGATGGCTTTTATTCCGACGCGTTTCAGAGCTAAATCCCAGCCCCTTCCTCAGGGAACCAACATAGTACAATTCATATTAGAGAGGCTGCATTATATAGACTCCATTAAATAAGCACATGATCATGATGTATACACTAGGTAGAGGTAACTTTGACGTAATTTTGTAACCTGATCCCTGAGGAAACACTCGGGAAAAGTTGGAAAAATTGTAACAAATATACAATTTATTATTAAAAAAAAAAAAAAGAGAAAGTGTGAGGGAAACAATCAGATACCTGAAAGTGCAGAATAGAAAAATGTGATACTGAAAAGATAAAATAGAAAAGGAGAAAAAGACATGTGAATCGAACTCTAGGACTGTTATATGAATGTGTCAAAATATTCTGTACTATATCAATGTGCCATTTGTGGGTTTATGAATAGGAGGAAATATTAATTGCATGCATTTTCTTTTTCAGATATAAAAGATGAAGACCTATATCCATATATCTGTGACATGGTCTCCCTGCAATCCTCTCAAGATCTCCTTCTCTATTTCCCTCTTATCTCTTCTTCTCACAACCACACAAAAATCTCTCCCATGCTTTCTCCATACTCTGGAATTCTCTACTCCAACACATCAGACTCTTGCCATCCATGGAAATATTCAAAAGGAACCTGAAGACCCACTTCTTCTGACAAGACTACAACCTGTTGTGATCCTAAGTCCATTAAACTGCCAAGCAACCAGATCTCTTCCTGTATCCTCACATATTCCTTAAAGACTGTGAGCCCTCGTGGGCAGGTTCCTCTCTCCTACTGTTTGCTCACCCATCCCCTGTAAACTGTGAGCCCTTGCAGGCGGGGTCCTCTCTCTTACTGTTTGCTCACCCATCCCTTGTAAACTGTGAGCCCTTGCAGGGGGGTCCTCTCTCCTCCTGTATCCTCACCTATCCCTTGTAGACTGTAAGACCTCGTGGGCAGGGTCCTCTCTCCTTCTGTATCCTCACCTATCCCTTGTAGACTCTGAGCCCTCATTGGCAGGGTCCTCTCTCTTCCTGTATCCTCACCCATCCCTTGTAGACTGTGAGTCCTCGTGGGCAGGGTACTCTCTCCTCCTGTATCATCACCCATCCCTTGTAGACTGTGAGCCCTCGTGGGCAGGGTCCTCTCTCCTCCGTTACCTGTGTGTGCCTTGTATTACTTTTAAATATTGTACTTGTCTATGTTTGTCCCTTTTCACATGTAAAGTGCCATGGAATAAATGGCGCTATGACAATAACTAATAATATTAACTATATATTTTCTTTTCTATTCTATGTTTTGGTAACTTCATAACATAATTTTTGTAACTGGAAATATCAAGTCACTCACATGTAACTCCAATCACAATTGTCAGACACGACCTGTGTATGGAAAACTTGAAGCTCAACAAGATTAACATGTGAGAAAAAGGATATGAAAAGACTGAACCAGGCCTTGATAAAATACATCTTCTTTATTGCAAATCCATTAACTGCTTGGAAAAAAAAATAAAAATGAAACATCTCAAACTCATTTTAGAAATCCATCCATAATCATTGCAATAATTAAGAATTGAGTTCTGAAACACATTTGCCATTTTTTAACTTTTGTTTTAGTTCTTTTATGGATTTACAATAAAGAAGATGCATTCTATCAAGGCCTAGTATTGACTGTTTTTTTTCATAATTTCTGTAATAGGCATTTTTTACCTTCTTTTCTGTACTGCAGTACTGGCAGCATTTATTGTGGAATAGGGATGGTTACAAAATGCTGAGTAAAAGTGTCACAGATCCCCACAATTAGAAGAGAGGTTTACTCTGATTGTCAGCTGTATGTGCGCTTCTGATCAAGTGAGCAAAGTTCAGGCTTTCTATTACAGCAGCCTTAACAGATGATTTGCAGTTCAGCCGTTTTGGAAAGGTAAGTGAAACTCCTACAGCAAGCTCTCTGGTGGGCATTACCTGTTGTCACTTTATCAGAGAGCAGAGCGGAAGGAAACAACTGTATGGTTGAATAGATCTCTTAGCAACTTGACAGATAAGTACTTTCCTTGACCGGTATCTTACTTAAGATGGAAATGATACGATTCAAAATGAGAAGATGCATTTATTGGAGTTTCATTGTCACAATGACAGCTAGCAAGGGAAAATAGGTCGTCATTTTGTTGCTTTGGAGCATTGTTACCATGTAATATTCTTGTCTAGTAATTATTGCAAATGTATCTGCTTTTTAGGTCAGCCACTAGTTTTCATATGCACCTAGACTGGTGTAAGCAATCGTAAGTAAGTGTAACTATGCAATTTGTGATATATTCTAGTCCCATAAATTATTAGTTCATAAGCAGGGGTGGCACTTGGCCAATTTTCTCCGGTTCAGAGGGACCAATTATCAAAATAGTTGACGACTCCGTGAACTGGCTAAAAGCAGAACCTCGATCAGTTTCTGTGGATCTGCCAGTTTCAACTGAATGGGCGTCCTTGAGCCCACACACTCACCATGTCTTAAAAGGGCCTTGCGCATACTCCATAAGTGCCCCCTATCTATGACTGGTAGGCAATAGCTATTTAAGGCACTTATCCCTGTAAGGAGATGGTTGAGCAAAATTAGTAGCTAGCGCATCTTCAGTCTACCAGCTATGTCATTAAGTTCCTGTTCCTGAACAAGTACCTGTCTGCATATCTATATCGTCTTGAAACTGAATCAGAACCTTAATCTGTTCTGTCTGTACCAGGCATCCTGCCTAAACCTAAACCAGAACCTGAACCACTTCTGTCTGTACCTGGCATCATGTCTAAACCTGAACCAGAGCCTGAGCCCGTTCTGTCTGTACCAGACATTAGAGATGAGCGATGTTCGATCGAACATGTTCGCCAATTTCAAATTCAACCTGTTTTGGGCTATGTTCAAGTCGTTCGACGAATGTGAACGATTTGCTAAAGATTCGTTAATTCAAGGTTATGTTCGATAAGGCTGGGGTCACAGTACCATTTTTCACATGCATTTTTGGAGACCTGCGTTTTCAAAAACGCATGTAAAAAACGCACCCATAGGCCCCCATGTTAAAAAACGCATGCCCTAATAGCCAAAAAGCATGTGTGACTGTCTCATGCGTTTTTGGAGCATATCCAAAAACGCATGCGTTTCTGTAGAAAACGCATGCGTTTTTTTAGAAAACGCATGCGTTTTTATAACATGGGTTCCTATGGAAAACGCATGCAAAAACGCATG
>JARQOC010000008.1:59779087-59843930 GCA_033576535.1 Allobates femoralis | reverse complement strand
TACCAATACTTTTGTCCGGCCCATTTTTGGAGTTTTGTGTGAAATGATCAATGTTTTGCTTTTTGCTTCATTCTCTTTTGTGTTTTTTCATTGAAGACAAATTAAATGAAGATAATAATACCAAAGAATTTGTGATTGCAATCATTTTCAGGAAGATACTGAGTATTATCTGACAGAATTGCCGGGGTGTCAACACTGTACCTTTCCAAACACTGCTTCTAGCCAAAAAGGATTTGCTTGGATAGATGCAATAAAAAGGCTAGTAAACACACGAGGTGTAGCTTTCTTCACAACAGTGCTACACCATTGCCTGGCACACACTTCTACTAGCTAAAAAGGATTTGCTTGGCTAGATGCATTTTAAAAAAATAGGCTAGTAAACACAGGAGGTGTAGCTTTCTTCACAGCAGTGCTACACCACTGCCTGGCAAAGACCTACCTGGCACACAGTGCTTTTAATCCCTGAAAAGGACTGATCTTGGAAGTAGTCCCTAAACCTACTATCTCTTTTCTAACAAGGAATGTAATCGCTATCTAACTATCTTTCTCTGTAGCGCACACAGCAGCAGTGGCGTCTGACACTGAGCTCCAACATTGAGAAAATGGCGAGGAGGGAAAATGGCTGGTTCTTATATGGCAAGGACATGTGACGTACCCAGCCAATGACACAAGCCCTTGTGTGCAAAAAGTGCACTTTGTTTTATAGGTGCTGATAGGCTGACAGACTGGACCACCCACAGTAAGTGCGGGAAGGAAAAAAAAAATGGAGATCTGCATTATTTGACCACAGTCCTCTCCCCAGCCTTCCCCCTCCCGCCCACTATTCCTAGACACTGAAACTTATAATATCGTTGAACAAAAGGATTATTGTGAAAAGTCAGTAATGCTTTTGGTCAATGAAGCATTATCGAACATAACCTTGAATTAACGAATCTTTAGCAAATCGTTCACATTCGTCGAACGACTTGAACATAGCCCAAAACAGGTCGAATTTGAAATTGGTGAATATGTTCGATCGAACATCGCTCATCTCTAATGTCTGGTACAGACAGAACGGGCTCAGGTTCTGGTTCAGGTTTAGACATGATGCCTGGTACAGACAGAACAGATTAAGGTTCTGATTCAGTTTCAAGACGATATAGATATGCAGACAGGTACTTGTTCAGGAACAGGAACTTAATGACATAGCTGGTAGACTGAAGATGCGCTAGCTACTAATTTTGCTCAACCATCTCCTTACAGGGATAAGTGCCTTAAATAGCTAGTGCCTACCAGTCATAGATAGGGGGCACTTATGGAGTATGCGCAAGGCCCTTTGAAGACATGGTGAGTGTGTGGGCTCAAGGACGCCCATTCAGTTGAAACTGGCAGATCCCCAGAAACTGATCGAGGTTCTGCTTTTAGCCAGTTCACGGAGTCGTCAACTATTTTGATAATTGGTCCCTCTGAACCGAGAAAATTGGCCAAGTGCCACCCCTGCT
The DNA here is from genome assembly GCA_033576535.1 of Allobates femoralis. NCBI lineage: Eukaryota > Metazoa > Chordata > Amphibia > Anura > Aromobatidae > Allobates > Allobates femoralis. Next base: position 59,842,449 of record JARQOC010000008.1, on the reverse strand, counting down.
TATGAACTAATAATTTATGGGACTAGAATATATCACAAATTGCATAGTTACACTTACTTACGATTGCTTACACCAGTCTAGGTGCATATGAAAACTAGTGGCTGACCTAAAAAGCAGATAAATTTGCAATAATTACTAGACAAGAATATTACATGGTAACAATGCTCCAAAGCAACAAAATGACGACCTATTTTCCCTTGCTAGCTGTCATTGTGACAATGAAACTCCAATAAATGCATCTTCTCATTTTGAATCGTATCATTTCCATCTTAAGTAAGATACCGGTCAAGGAAAGCACTTATCTGTCAAGTTGCTAAGAGATCTATTCAACCATACAGTTGTTTCCTTCCGCTCTGCTCTCTGATAAAGTGACAACAGGTAATACCCACCAGAGAGCTTGCTGTAGGAGTTTCACTTACCTTTCCAAAACGGCTGAACTGCAAATCATCTGTTAAGGCTGCTGTAATAGAAAGCCTGAACTTTGCTCACTTGATCAGAAGCGCACATACAGCTGACAATCAGAGTAAACCTCTCTTCTAATTGTGGGGATCTGTGACACTTTTACTCAGCATTTTGTAACCATCCCTATTCCACAATAAATGCTGCCAGTACTGCTGTATAGAAAAGATGGAAAAAAAAGCCTATTACAGAAATTATGAAAAAAAACAGTCAATACTAGGCCTTGATAGAATGCATCTTCTTTATTGTAAATCCATAAAAGAACTAAAACAAAAGTTAAAAATGGCAAATGTGTTTCAGAACTCAATTCTTAATTATTGCAATGATTATGGATGGATTTCTAAAATGAGTTTGAGATGTTTCATTTTTATTTTTTTTCCAAGCAGTTAATGGATTTGCAATAAAGAAGATGTATTTTATCAAGGCCTGGTTCAGTCTTTTCATATCCTTTTTCTCACATGTTAATCTTGTTGAGCTTCAAGTTTTCCATACACAGGTCGTGTCTGACAATTGTGATTGGAGTTACATGTGAGTGACTTGATATTTGCGGTTACAAATATTATGTTATGAAGTTACCAAAACATAGAATAGAAAAGAAAATATATAGTTAATATTATTAGTTATTGTCATAGCGCCATTTATTCCATGGCCCTTTACATGTGAAAAGGGACAAACATAGACAAGTACAATATTTATAAGTAATACAAGGCACACACAGGTAACAGAGGAGAGAGGACCATGCCCACAAGGGCTCACAGTTTACAAGGGATGGGTAAGGATACAGGAGGGGAGAGGACCCTGCCAATGAGGGCTCAGAGTCTACAAGGGATGGGTGAGGATACAGGAGGAGAGAAGATCCTGCCCATGAGGGCTCACAGTCTACAAGGGATGGGTGAGGATACAGGAGGAGAGGAGAGAGGACCCTGCCCATGAGGGCTCACAGTCTACAAGGGATGGGTGAGGATACAGGAGGAGAGAGGACCCCTCCTGCAAGGGCTCACAGTTTACAAGGGTTGGGTGAGTAAACAGTAAGAGAGAGGACCCCGACTGCAAGGGCTCACAGTTTACAGGGGATGGGTGAGGATACAGGAGGAGAGAGGACCCTGCCTGCAAGGGCTCACAGTTTACAGGGGATGGGTGAGGATACAGGAGGAGAGAGGACCCTGCCTGCAAGGGCTCACAGTTTTCAGGGGATGGGTGAGCAAACAGTAGGAGAGAGGAACCTGCCCACGAGGGCTCACAGTCTTTAAGGGATATGTGAGGATACAGGAAGAGATCTGGTTGCTTGGCAGTTTAATGGACTTAGTATCACAACAGGTTGTAGTCTTGTCAGAAGAAGTGGGTCTTCAGGTTCCTTTTGAATATTTCCATGGATGGCAAGAGTCTGATGTGTTGGAGTAGAGAATTCCAGAGTATGGAGAAAACATGGGAGAGATCTTTTGTGTGGTTGTGAGAAGAAAAGATAAGAGGGAAATAGAGAAGGAGATCTTGAGAGGATTGCAGGGAGACCATGTCACAGATATATGGATATAGGTCTTCATCTTTTATAGCTGAAAAAGAAAATACATGCAATTAATATTTCCTCCAATTCATAAACCCACAAATGGCACATTGATAGAGTACAGAATATTTTGACACATTCATATAACAGTCCTGGAGTTCGATTCACAGCTCTTTTTCTCCTTTTCTATTTTATCTTTTCAGTATCACATTTTTCTATTCTGCACTTTCAGGTATCTAATTGTTTCCCTCACACTTTCTCTTTTTTTTTTCAATAATAAATTGTATATTTGTTACACTTTTTCCAACTTTTCCCGAGTGTTTCCTCAGGGATCAGGTTACAAAATTACGTCAAAGTTACCTCCACTCAGTGTATACATCATGATCATGTGCTTATTTAATGGAGTCTATATAATGCAGCCTCTCTAATATGAATTGTACTATGTTGGTTCCCAGAGGAAGGGGCTGGGATTTAGCTCTGAAACGCGTCGGAATAAAAGCCATCATTGCCTGACAACTGTGGTCATTCCACCTTATTCCATCATATGTGCAGCACGGATCTAAGGCTGGCTTCAGACTTGCGGACCCTCCGCAGCGTCCTGTGGAGGAGATCCGCAAGCTGACCGCAGCCCCTATGTTTATAATGAGAACGCTCGGTGCTGCGCAGGTCTGCGCATGACCGTGTGCTCCCATTCACTGCAATATGTGATTTGTACGCAGGCGGATGCCCGCGCACAAATCACACACTCTCATCCACACGAGGAACACGACATGGTCGCGTTCCTGGTGCGGACAAGAGTGTGTGATTGTGTGTGATTTGTGCGCGGGCATCCGCCTGCGTACAAATCACATATTGCAGTGAATTGGAGCGCACGGTCATGCGCAGACCTGCGCAGCATTGTGCATTCTCATTATAAACATAGGGGCTGCGGTCAGCTTTCGGATCTCCTCCGCAGGACGCTGCGGAGGGTCCACAAGTCTGAAGCCAGCCTAAGAAGCACTGTCCTTTTCCCTGTGTTCGTCTTTGGCATCACTGTTTTGCAAGTGGAGTGTGGATCCTGAGGCAGCCATACCATACCTTTAACCGGATGTGGATCACACAACCGCCCAAGGTGAACAGCGACATACAGTTGCACAACATTAGTGTTATAAGGATAAGACCCTATTGCGCTTTTTCTCCTCTTTTATAGTTTGCTTTTGACAGATATATGGAGGGTACATGATGTGGATGGCTTTGTATGTCCTGGTTAGGGATTTGAACTGGAGTCTCTGGGGAATGGGAAGCCAGTGAAGGGCTTGGCAATAGATTTGGGAATATAACTATTAACTGGAACTATCTGCACAATATATTTAAATATTAGTAGAAGTCAAGAAGTATAAGAGTAAAAGCAAAAAAGTTATGATGTCTAAAATGTGGGGAAACATAAATAATAATAAAAGAATTCTTTGGTTTCTGAATGCAAATGATCTGGGTCTTTAGCGGTAATATGTATGGGGAATATGTTATTGGTTATTTGAAAGCAATATGATGCACAGGACTAGAAGCTTTAGCTTTGCATCCAAATGTCCACACAAATTATATTGAAATGTTAGTTTGTTGACTTTCACTTGGTGTATTTATACTGTACACTTTATACTGGTTCACATTATAGACTAAAGCCGAAATGATTCATTCTATAGTTATTTTGTAACAAAACCTTGTGAGATCAGATTTACTAAATTTTCCAACTTTCCTGTAAAAAATGGTGTATAACCCTTTAGTCTATTACAGGGAAATCAATTTGTGTCACATTATTATAATGAGCAAGAATATGTAAGAATTTCTCATTGAATTCACAGGAACATCAAGTGCCTCATATTTTATCACCAGGATTATATTTATGAATGGAAAGTAAAGTTTTATCCATACGAGGACATCACAGGTGGTAACACGTCCAATGGTCACACATTGGTAGAAAGGTAACCTTGCACAGATGGCCACCTTGATAAACAAACACCTGGATGAATGGCCAGATGGTTTAATTACATGATTTGTACAGTAACAGCAGGGGCTAGGTTCAATGACACAGTGTGAATGACAGAGCATCTAGTAAAATTAAGTTCTCTTGGAGAAGATAGCAGCATTTGGTTAGTTTCTATTGTCCTGGGTCCTCAAGTTTAATAATAATTCTTTAAGGATAATAACTATCCTCACCCACTTCAGATAAACCAGAAAACTGAAAATAACATTCATGGGCAGCATTGGCGTAACTTGAAGCTCATTGGCCCCAAAAGGAAAGCTTCAACAGGGCCCTCAATTATTGCAAGTCTTTACTAGCAATAGCCTTTTTCTATAGGCCAAAGGGACTTTTGGACCCCTCCCCGCCTAGGCTTCAGGGTCCTGGAGCTATTGCAACCCCTGCACCTGTTGCAGTTATGCCCCTGATGAGCAGCACAGTGGCTCACTGGTTACTACTGTTGCTTTAATGCCCTGGGCTCATTGGTTCAAATTTGAATGTTCTCCACATTTTTTGGAGGTATTCCTCTGTGTGCTCTATATTATTCCACACCTCAAAAACATACTGATAGAGAAAGTAGATTACACAAAGTCACCTTGCTCCACTAAATCAGACTCTCTAACATGAGTTAGGTTGGCTTCAGACTTGTGGACCCTCCGCAGCGTCCTGCGGAGGGGATCCGCAAGCTGACCGCAGCCCCTATTTGTATAATGGGAACGCACGGTCATGCGCAGGTATGCGCATGACCGTGTGTTCCCATTCGCTGCAATATGTGACTTATACGCAGGCGGATGACCTCGCACAAATCACACAAAAATCACACACTCTCGTCCGCACCAGGAACGCGACCATGTCGCGTTCCTGGTGCGGACGAGAGTGTGTGATTTGTGCGCGGGCATCTGCCTGCGTACAAATCACATATTGCAATGAATGGGAGCGCACGGTCATGCGCATACCTGCGCATGACCGTGCGTTCCCATTATAAACATAGGGGCTGCGGTCAGCTTGCGGATCCCCTCCGCAGGACTCTGCGGAGGGTCCGCAAGTCTGAAGCCAGCCTTAAAACCATATATGACCCACACAGAAACAAAAGATAATTATAAATCTGCATATAAAGGAAATATAGCTGTCAATTGAACAAGAGCAAAACATAAAGATTTATGGCTATGGAAAAGTTATCAGCCTCTGTGACTGTCCTCAGTTATTTATTAACTTTTGGACCCACAGCTTCTCCTCCAACCCAAGGACACAGTTTAATTGTCTAGTCCCATCAGTTTAATTTAAAAAGACTACCTTCTTCAAATGCATACAATCTGTCAGTATCCTTTAACCAATTATGACCAGGAATATAAAGTATGGAGAAGTATATGTGAATGCTAAAGTTTTTTGGAATTGTAGACAATGAACACACAGTGAAGGAAATAATTATTTGATCCCTTGCTGATTTTGTAACTTTGCCCACTGACAAAGATATGAACAATGTATAATTTTCTGAATAGGTTAATTTTAACAGTGAGAGATAGAATATCAAAAATAAAATACAGAAAATCACATTGTCTAAATTATATAAATGTATTTGCATTTTGCAGAGAGAAATAAGTATTTGATCCCCTATCAACCATTATGGCCACTTTACACACACCAACGTCTGTGTCCAACTTCTGAACAACTTACTGGTTGCAGTGAAATCATGGACTCATTGTTCCATTTGTACACAGCCACAAAATGGAACAATGTGTCCATGATTTCACTGCAACCAGTAAGTTGTTCAGAGGTTGGTCACAGAAGTTGGTGTGTGTAAAGCGGCCCTTAGGAGTTATGGTTCCTACAGACCTGTTAGATGCTCCTAATCAACTTGTTACCTGCATTATAGACTGTGTCTGAAATTATTCTCTGTATAAAAGACTCCTGTCCGCACACTCAATTAATCAGTCAGACTCTAGCCTCAACAACATGGGCAAGACCAAAGAGATTTCTATTTCTGGCTTCACACTGCAGTTTTTTCACTGATCAGTGTTCATCCAGTTTGTGTGTCAAAACCAGGAGAGGAACATGCAGAGAAAAACTATAATTGAAAGATTGACACCTGTTCTGAGTTTTGGAGACACTCCTGGTTTTGGCACACAAACTGGATGGACACTGATCAGTGAAAAAACTGCAGTGTGAAGCTAGCCTTAGACTGGCTTCACATTGTGGGTCTGATCTGATCCGTGGCTGTCAGGGTGAACCTGACAGCCCCGGACCGGATCAGCACACAGAACCAGAGGCCTAATTTGCCCTCCGGTCCGGTGTGCTGCCGCACGCAGCTGCCGCCGCTGATGAGTCAGAACCGCAGCTGGCAGGGAGCTAGCCGCAGTCCGGAAACAACGGTGGTGTGCAGCTGTAGGTGTCCGGTTCCCGGATCCTCCCGGACCGAGACAATCCGGCCCCATAAGCTCCCATGTTAGGGAGCGCCGGATTGCCCCAGATCCAGGAGGATCCGGGAGAATCCGGGAGAATCTGGGAGTAGGCAATCAGGGGAGATTTTTCTCCTCTCCGACACAAAAACATTGCAAGCAACGTTTTTGTGTCCTTGAGAGAAATCTGAATTCTCCCAGATTGTACCGGAGAGATGGAAGCCGGATGACAGACAGCTGCCATCCGGCTCCATCTGGCCCCATAGGCTACTATGGGATCAAAATCCAGTCCGAGGCTGTCAGGTTCACCCTGACAGCCACGGATCGGATCAGACCCACAATGTGAAGCCAGCCTAAGGATGTCAGGGAAAAGATCCTACAAGAGAAAAGAGAGAGAAAGGGGCGCAATAGTGCGGTTAGCAGGGGGCTTTTTTTAGCGTGGCGTACTAATAGGTGGCCACTCACCTTATCGGGTTGTGCTGTCCCCGCACAACCCGGTAATACATTTGATAAGGCGCCCTTCACAGGCTCTAGCTCATCCACACACCGCGTGCTCCGGGGGCTCCGAGCATCCGGTCACGTCACCACAGGTCCTTAAGTTAAAGCTCCTGTTGCCAGGCGACGCCAGGTCCTCACGTTAAGCTGCACTCTGCGCCTAGCTGCTCCCCGCCGCTTTACCCTCAGAGAGGGATTTATATTAGAAGGTAAAAAAACTACTTCAGGGAAAAGATCCTAGACCTGCACAAGGCTGGAATGGACTACAAAACCATAAGTAAGATGCTGGGTGAGAAGGAGACAGCTGTAATAGTAAGAAAATGGAAGAAATACAAAATGAGTGTCAATCAACATCAATCTGGGGCTCCATGCAAAATCTCACTTAGTAGGGAATTCAGGATCATGAGGAAAGTGAGACATCAGCCTAAAACTACACAGGGGAACTTATTAATGATTTCAAAGCAACTGGCACCACTGTTACCAAGAAAACCATTTGTAACACATTACACAGTAATGGATTAAAATGTTGCAGTTCCTGCAAAGTCCCACTGCTCAAGAAGGCACATGTGCAGGCCGGTCTGAAGTTTGCCATTAAACACCTTGGTGATTCTGAGAGTGATTTGGAGAAGGTGCTGTGGTCAGATGAGGCAAAAATCAAGCTCTTTGGCCTTAACTCAACTTGCCATGTTTGGAGGACGAGAAATGCTGCCTATGACGCAAAGGACACGATCCCCACAGTCAAGCATGGTGGTTGAAACTATATGTTTTTGGGGTGTTTCTCTGCTAAGGGAACAGGACTACTTAACTGCATCAATGGAATAACGCATGGAGCCATGTACCGTAAATCCTGAGTGACAACCTCCTTCCCTCTGCCAGGACACTAAAAATGGGTTCCTGGCTGGATCTGCCAGCATGAAAATAACTCAAAACATACAGCCAAGGCACCAAAGAGTGGGTCAAAAAAAGCACATTAAGGTCATGGAGTGGCATAGCCAGTCTTTGGACCTTAATCCCATAGAAAACTTATGGAAGGAGCTAAAGCTACGAGTTGCCAAGAGACATCCTCAAAATCTTAATGATTTAGAGAAGATCTACAAAGAGGAGTGGACGAAAATTCCTCCTTACATGTGCGCAAACCTCATCATTAACTACAAAAATAGCGCATTGCTGTGCTTGCCAAAAAGGGTTTTGCCACCAAGTATTAAGTCTTGTTTGTCAGAGGGGTCAAATAAATATTTTTCTCTGCAAAATGCATTTACGGTATATAATTTAGACAATGTGATTTTCTGGATTTTATTTTTGATGTTCTATCTCTAACTGTTAGAGTTAACCTACCTTTAAAATTAAAGACTGTTCATGACTTTGTCAGTGGGCAAAATTAGAAAATAAGCAAGAGATCAAATAATTATTTCCTTCACTGTATATGTCCTGTGACAGATGTTCGACCAAGTTTTCTCCTGCTATGTTATCTACCGTATATACTCGTGTATAAGCCGAGTTTTTCAGCCCAAAAATTGGGCTGAAAAGTCACCCCCTCGGCTTATACACGGGTCTATACGGTATATGGGATTTTTTTGCAGGTGCTGGGGAGGCTGGAGGAGGCGGGGGGGGGGCTGATGAGTGAGCGGCCCGTCACGTGGGGCCGCTCATTAGATATGCACGGCTCCCCCCGCCCATCACAGCGGCAGGAGGAGCCGTGCATACAGCCCCCAGTGTATACAGCAGCCCCCCAATGGCACTAGCCCCCCCATCATGGAAAGAGCCCCCCACACTTTGCAGAGCCCCCCCGCTGCTTTATCTTACCATCCAGGGTCTTCGCCGCGGGTCCTGCGCGCTGTGTTCAGGTCTCATGTGACCCGGCGCGATGACGTCATTCCACTGCGACCGCCGGGTCACAAGAGACCGGGAACACAGCGCGCGAGGATGGACACGAGGGCCCGCGGTGAAGAAGACCCTGGATGGTAAGATAAAGCAGCGGGGGGGGTCTCTGCAAAGTGTGGGGGGCTTCTTCCCATGATGGGGGGGCGACTGCCACTGGGGCCTGCTGTATACCTCTGGGGTTGCTGTATATACCCTGGGGCCTGTTGTATACCTTTGGGGCCTGCTGTATACCTCTGGGGCCTGCTGTATACCTCTGGGGCCTGCTGTATATACCCTGGGGCCAGCTGTATATACCCTGGGGCCTGCTGTATACCTCTGGGGCCTGCTGTATACCTCTGGGGCCTGCTGTATACCTCTGGGGCCTGCTGTATATACCCTGGGGCCAGCTGTATATACCCTGGGGCCTGCTGTATACCTCTGGGGCCTGCTGTATACCTCTGGGGCCTGCTGTATACCTCTGGGGCCTGCTGTATATACCCTGGGGCCATCTGTATATACCCTGGGGCCTGCTGTATATACCCTGGGCCTGCTGTATACCTCTGGGGCCTGCTGTATATACCCTGGGGCCAGCTGTATATACCCTGGGGCCTGCTGTATATACCCTGGGGCCTGCTGTATATACCCTGGGGCCTGCTGTATACCTCTGGGGCCTGCTGTATATACCCTGGGGCCTGCTGTATATACCCTGGGGCCAGCTGTATATACCCTGGGGCCTGCTGTATTATACCCTGGGGCCTGCTGTTTTATACCCTGGGGCCTGCTGTATATACTCTGGGGCCTGCTGTATATACTCTGGGGCCTGCTGTATACCTCTGGGCCTGCTGTATATACCCTGGAGCCAGCTGTATATACCCTGGGACCTGCTGTATTATACTCTGGGGCCTGCTGTATACCTCTGGGGCCTGCTGTATATACTCTGGGGCCTGCTGTATATACTCTGGGGCCTGCTGTATACCTCTGGGGCCTGCTGTATATACCCTGGGGCCAGCTGTATATACCCTGGGGCCTGCTGTATATACTCTGGGGCCTGCTGTATACCTCTGGGGCCTGCTGTATATACCCTGGGGCCAGCTGTATATACCCTGGGGCCTGCTGTATACCTCTGGGGCCTGCTGTATACCTCTGGGGCCTGCTGTATATACCCTGGGGCCAGCTGTATATACCCTGGGGCCTGCTGTATTATACCCTGGGGCCTGCTGTATTATACCCTGGGGCCTGCTGTATATACTCTGGGGCCTGCTGTATATACTCTGGGGCCTGCTGTATACCTCTGGGGCCTGCTGTATATACCCTGGGGCCAGCTGTATATACCCTGGGGCCTGCTGTATATACTCTGGGGCCTGCTGTATACCTCTGGGGCCTGCTGTATATACCCTGGGGCCAGCTGTATATACCCTGGGGCCTGCTGTATACCTCTGGGGCCTGCTGTATATGCCTCTGGGGCCTGCTGTATATGCCTCTGGGGCCTGCTGTATATGCCTCTGGGGCCTGCTGTATATGCCTCTTGGGCCTGCTGTATGCCTCTGGGACCTGCTGTATACCTCTGGGGTCTGCTGTTTATACCTTTAGGGATGCTGTATATACCACTGGGGAGGCTGCTGTATACTACCACTGGGGAGGCTGCTGTTTACTACCACTGGGGAGGCTGCTGTATACTACCACTGGGGAGGCCTGTATACCACACTGCTGGGGGCTGTATACCTGTGCTGGGGTCCACCCTCGGCTTATACATGAGTCAATAGGTTTTCCCAGGTTTTGGGGGCAAAAGTAGGGGGGTCGGCTTATACACGGGTCGGCTTATACACGAGTATATACGGTAATTAAATATTTTACATTTTGATGACAAATTTTATTTTCTAGTTTCTAGAATCAGAACACTAAGAGAAAATAAGATTTTATATAATCAATATGGAAGCGAAATGTTGTGATTAGATGGTTGCTTGCACAAATAACTCTTGTTAAAGTTTAGACAATGTGTCTGCGGTGATGGACTTGTGTAGCAGGACCGTGACTTTATAGGTGGATTCCTCCATACAGATTATGCTTCTTGCATCCTCCTGATGTGGCCTCCTCCTTTATTTAACTCTCACACTACGCCACCATTGTCGATGCTGGTGATGTGTGTGCACTGCTATAGAAATGGTGACATCATTAAAATGATACTTGAATAAGCACATGCATGTAGCGTGATCTCTGGTGCCATTTTACTGAGGACACTGTGGAGAAAAACAAAAGTGGCGCGTGTGCAGATCCAATTGTTTTCATCTGTGCAGCGCACGTGCCAATGCGGCTTATAGTCTTCTCCACAGTCTCCTCAGTAAAATAGCACTGTAGACTGCACTACATGCATTCACTAATTCCGGTGCTATTTTATCTACATCACCATTTTTATAGCAGTACACACGCGTCACAGCAGTGGAAATGGTGGTACTGTACAGCACAATTTAAATAAAGAAAGAAGGAAGGTACATCAGGAGGTTGCAAGACATTAATCTATATGGAGGACTCCACCCATAAAGTCCCACCCCTTCTACAGACATTAATCACCACTGAACTTGTTTCCTCAACATTGAGAAAAGTTATTTCTGCAAGCTAACATCTAATCAGAAGAATGAAGGTATGATGCCATTCATCATCCTAGCACCTGTATAACGCTGCTTTTACTTTATACCTTAAAACCCTGATGTTGGTTCCCTTTAAAGAAGCAGTGCATGATGCTCACTTTGTAGCTCCTGAATTATCATTAATGATCAGCAAACCTTATCGTTCAGGCGGTGCAGCCAGATTTTTTGACATATTGTTCGTGACCCCGAACTTTTCCTAAATCTCAATAGAAGTCACTGACTTGCAGTTCAGCTCTCTGCCCATGCCAGCCATAAGTAAAACTCTTTCGGAAGTGGGAGGGGGATGTTTTTTTTTTCCAACTTGATTTTAGACACTACACATGAAAACTGAATGTTATCATGTCCAGCTCAAAGGTAGGCCACATGATTGCAGGACTGCAACAAAACATGAATAAATAAAACCAGAGTGGAAACTAAAGTGCACCTTTGAGCTGGACATAATATAATGTGTGGCATCCCATGGTATGGTGTGCTCTGTTGGGGCCCGGTCCCGCTTGATCATGCCCTTGTCATTCCACATCACAGACAGGTGACAAGGTATTAGTACTATTGTTAGGCAGTTACTGTCCCGATAGGGTCACCTTGTCGCTGGTGGGACAGCTTACACATTCATATGATCATGTCAATATCACTTAGTACCCTAATTATTTTTTCTTGCACCATAGCATTTTTACTTTTATCAATTAAGGGTATTTGCTCATTTGTTGTTTTTTTGGTGTGTTTTCCATTATGAGGCCAGAGTGAACTCACACCGCTGCAGAGTATCACCTTAGTTTCAGCCCTGCGTAGTGACACACCAGCGATCCCCGGCCAGGTTGGATCGTGGTCGGGATCGCTGGAAAGTTGCAGCGTGTAAAAGGGCCCTACCAACAAAAGGACAATAAAACTATTACACTTATCTCTGAACTACCCCATCTGCTCTTTCCCCCTCCCAATACATTATATATTCTGCTGTATATAAATATGTGTTCATCATTTGTGTTACCATAAGCCTGATGAAGTGACCTGAGTGATCACGAAAGTTTGCAATTTGTTATTATCTTTTCAGTTAGCCATTCAAAGTTATCAACCACTGTGGACACTCAGACTTCAATATTTTTCTAAATATTGTAAAACACCTCCAGGGCTTCCTATTATTTTTGGAGGAAACTTTAGCGTCTCTAGCAGTGCATGTGGTTTCCTGTCTTCAAAAGATTGTCAATAAATTGACAAACTATTGGATATAAAGCAATCCTTTAGAAAAGTGGAGACTTTTGATGTTTAGAAGGTCACACACCCGACACACTCCTGATCCTAAGTCTAGGTACTCCATGTCCAGCAATGGGATAGCGGGAGGAGCCAGGTGGAGGGTAGAAAGTTAGAGAAGGACCTGGTTAGGAGAGGTAACAACAGAACAAAGCAGACAGAAATCAGTCTTTATGTCTCCAGTCCCAACCTCCAGCGCAGCGAATAAAAGGTCGTTGTAGTAGGGCTAGGGAACTCAGTAGGTTACCCACTGAAAGCCTGTGACCGCTGGACTGTAGCTAGTATGCCGACAGACCGAAAAGGCCCGAAAGAGACACAAAATGGGGTGACGCAGATGAACCATGCCGGCTGCTTAGACCACACCGGAGCTGCTACTGAACTGTTGTAAACTGTACCATCTGTAAGGAAAAGAGTAAACACAGTTAAGGCTCTGTGCTGTCTATGACAGTGATTCTTGCGCATGAGAGGAGATTGACTGCTTCTGTGATCCGGCAGCAGGAGGCTGCCCATGGCTGTGAGCTCCACACCCCCTACGAGCCTGCATAATCCTAATCTTCATGGTTTTTCCTGGGGACCAGCTCTACCCGTGGAGGGCTCAACATCCTCGCTGCTATCCCCATCATCCTCAGAGGTCCCGACTGCAGCGGTGGCTAGCCATAGCCGCACACCACGGGTGGCATCATGTTTAAGCCCTAAAAACTGCTCCCCCTTTTATTGACCGCCCAGGGCCACGGAGCCGGATCTCGACACCCGTAACTCCCCGGCAGAGCTGCCGCCCAGTTCTGAGTACTCCACGGACCTGGTGGGCGAGACACACACACAAACTTAAAAGAAACCTGTCACCATGAAAATGCATTTCAACCTGCAGGCACAATGTTATAGAGCAGGAGGAGTAGAGCAGATTGATACATAGTTTTGTGAAAGAAAATTCAGTATAATCTGTGTTTTTATCATTTAAACTTCTTCTCTTTCTGAGATTTTGGGACCAGTGGTGGTCCTATCAGTGATTGACAGCTATATTTGTATGCACATTTATATAAAGACAGCTGTCAGTCACTGATAGGACCACTCACTGAACCCAAAATCCCAGAAAGAGCAGAGGTTTAAATGATGAAAACACAGATTATACTGAATCTTCTTTCACAAAGCTGTGTATCAATCTGCTCTACTTCTTTTACTCTATAACATGGTGCCTGCAGCTTAAAATGCAATTTCATGGTGACATGTTCCCTTTAATTGTATCTTATTGGGATTTCATCTGATATACCAACACTAAGTATCAAGTACTTGTGGAGTGAAGAGGAAATGATGCATAATTTTCTAAATATTTAAAAAAGTATAAACGTGAAAATTGTGACTATATTTGTGTTCAGCCCTCTGTAGTTTGATATCTAATACCCATAAATAAAATCCTGAGCGACCTAACGCCTGCAGAAGTCACCTAATTATTAAATTGAGTTCACCTGTGTGTAATTTATTCTTAGTATAACTACAGTTGTGCTTTGAAGACCTCAGAGGTTAGTTTTGGAATATTACATGTCAGAATGGTCAGAGATAAAGTTGTAGAGAAGAGTAAAGTAGGATTATGTCAGAAGACTGTTGGCTCACGTTGCAAATTTGTTGCGTTTTTTATGTATTTCTATGTGCAGATTTGTGGCAAAACCAGACGAGTTTCCTGACGCCAGCAAAGTGAATGAAAATCCTTAAGTCTTATGCACACATTGAGTATTTCCTCCGTGCAAATTTTGTGCAGATTTAAATCTGAAGCATGTCAATTCTTTCCGGCATTTTTGACTCAGGCGTCACCCTCACTAATGTTTGCACCAAAACATACTGCAAAAATGCATGAAAAACACATATTTCTGCTGCTGCATTTTTCTTGTCAAGAGATGCAGAAATGGTGCAGAAATTTCTTTACATGTGCACATACCCAGCTCTGAACATCTCATGAAGAAGTATTCAATCTATTATCCAAAAATGGAAGGAACATGGCACAACTGCAAACCTACAAGGATGTGATTGTCCACTGAAACTGACTTCCCAAGCAAGGAGAGCACTAATTAGAGAAGCAACCAAGAGGCCCATGGTTCCTCTGGAGCAGCTGCAAAGATCCTCAACCCTGGTGGGAAAATCTGTCCATGGCACAACAATTAGTCATATACCTCACAAATCTAGCCTTTATGAAAGAGTGGCAAGAAGAGAGACATTTTTGACAGCATCCCACAGATCCGGCTAGCATGTGAAAGAAGGTGCTCTGGTCAGGTGAGAACAAAGTAGAACATTTTAGAATACATGCAAAACGTCATGTGTGGTAGAAAACTAACATTGCATATTACCCTGAAAACACAATTCCCATCTTCATGCATCATGGTTGCAGCATCATGCTGTGGGAAGGCTTTTCTTCAGAAGAGAAAGGGAAGGCGGTCAGAGTTGATGAGAATACAAAAAGAGAGAGAAAAGCGCTCCCATAGGCTGGGGTCACAGTTGCCATGCGTTTTTTTAAGTGATTTACCAAAACTCATGCTTTTTTTCATGTCAGCATGAGTTTTGTAAGGTCTCTGATGGCTCCCTGCGTTTTTGGGTGCTTTTTTGAATCTGCACCTAAAAATAGTGCTTGTAGTATTTTTTTGAGCGTTTTGAAAAACGCATGCGTTTTTGTAGAAAACGCATGCGTTTTTATAACATTGGTTCCTATGGAAAACGCATGCAAAAACGCATGTAAAGTTAGTAACTTTTAGTGCCATTCAAAAACGCATGCGTTTCCCATAGGAGCCCATGTTAACAAAAACGCATGCGTTTCCGGAAAAACGCATGCGTTTTTTTTAACATGGGCTCCTATGGGAAACGCATGCGTTTTTGAATGGCACTAAAAGGTACTAACTGTACATGCGTTTTTGCATGCGTTTCCCATAGGAACCCATGTTATAAAAACGCATGCGTTTTCTACAAAAACGCATGCGTTTTCTACAAAAACGCATGCGTTTTTGGATATGCTCCAAAAACGCATGGGACAGTCACACATGCTTTTTGGCTATTAGGGCATGCGTTTTTTAACATGGGGGCCTATGGGTGCGTTTTTTACATGCGTTTTTGAAAACGCAGGTCTCCAAAAATGCAAGTGAAAAATGGTACTGTGACCCCAGCCATAGGGAGAACCCACAGGCACATTTTAAGGGGAAGGGAAGGTTGTGACAGGGCACATTGACATTGGTGTGAAAAATTGTTTGCCCCATTCCTGATTTCTTATTCTTTTGCATGATTATCACACTTAAGTGTTTCAGATCTCCAAACAAATGTACATTTTAGACAATGATAACACAAGTCAACAAAAAATTCAGTTTTTAAAAGAAGGTCTTTAATATTAAGGAAAAAAGAAATCCAAACGTCCAGGGCCTTGTGTTTAAAAATAAATTACAGTAGTTTATTATATCTTTGGAAAAGTGAGTTCAATAATAAAATGCTAGACATCATGCTGTGATTCAAAGAAATTTAGGAACGAATGATAAACAGAGTAACTGAGATCTATCAGTCTGGAAAAGGTTATAAAGAAATGATTTAAGCTTTGAGACTCCAGAGAACCACAATGAGAGCCATTATCCATAAATGGTGAAAACTTGGAAAAGTGGTGAACCAAGCTGACAAAAATTACCCCAAGAGCGCCTGACGATTCATCCAAGAGGTCACAAAAGACCCCACAACAACATCCAATGATCTGCAGCCCTCATTTGCTTTTATTAAGGGCAGTGTTCATGACTCCGCCATAAGAAAGAGACTGGGCAAAATGGCCTGCATGGCAGTGCTCCAAGACAAAAAAAACACTGCTAAGCAAAAAGAGCATAAAGGGTTGTCTCAGTTCTGCCAGAAAATATCTTGATTTTCCCAAGACTTTTGAGAGAAAACTCTGTGGACTTAATAGATAAAAGTTTCCCTTTTAACAGTGTATGTTCCATTTCATCTGGCGTAAAAGAAACACATCATTTCAGAGAAGTAACATCTTATCTTAGGCTGGGGTCACAGTACCATTTTTCACATGCATTTTTGGAGACCTGCGTTTTCAAAAACGCATGTAAAAAACGCACCCATAGGCCCCCATGTTAAAAAACGCATGCCCTAATAGCCAAAAAGCATGTGTGACTGTCCCATGCGTTTTTGGAGCATATCCAAAAACGCATGCGTTTTTGTAGAAAACGCATGCGTTTTTGTAGAAAACGCATGCGTTTTTATAACATGGGTTCCTATGGAAAACGCATGCAAAAACGCATGTACAGTTAGTACCTTTTAGTGCCATTCAAAAACGCATGCGTTTCCCATAGGAGCCCATGTTAAAAAAACGCATGCGTTTCCGGAAAAACGCATGCGTTTTTTTAACATGGGCTCCTATGGGAAACGCATGCGTTTTTGAATGGCACTAAAAGGTACTAACTGTACATGCGTTTTTGCATGCGTTTTCCATAGGAACCCATGTTATAAAAACGCATGCGTTTTCTACAAAAACGCATGCGTTTTTCAAAACGCTCAAAAAAATACTACAAGCACTATTTTTAGGTGCAGATTCAAAAACGCACCCAAAAACGCAGGGAGCCATCACACACCTTACAAAAGTCATGCTGACATGAAAAAAAGCATGAGTTTTGTTAAATCACTTAAAAAAACGCATGGCAACTGTGACCACAGCCTTAGGCTGTGGTCACAGTTGCCATGCGTTTTTTTTAGTGATTTAACAAAACTCATGCGTTTTGTCATGTCAGCATGAGTTTTGTAAGGTCTCTGATGGCTCCCTGCGTTTTTGGCTGCGTTTTTGAATCTGCACCTAAGAATAGTGCTTGTAGTATTTTTTTGAGCGTTTTGAAAAACGCATGCGTTTTTGTAGAAAACGCATGCGTTTTTATAACATGGGTTCCTATGGAAAACGCATGCAAAAACGCATGGTACATTAGTACCTTTTAGTGCCATTCAAAAACGCATGCGTTTCCCATAGGAGCCCATGTTAAAAAACGCATGCGTTTTCAAAAACGCATGCGTTTTTTTAACATGGGCTTCTATGGGAAACGCTGCGTTTTTGAATGGCACTAATTGTACATGCGTTTTTGCATGCGTTTCCCATAAGGCCCCATATTCAAAAACGCATGCGTTTTTGGAAAAGCTCCAAAAACGCATGGGACTGTCACACATGCTTTTTGGCTATTAGGGCATGCGTTTTTTAACATGGGGGCCTATGGGTGCGTTTTTTACATGCGTTTTTGAAAACGCAGGTCTCCAAAAACGCATGTGAAAAATGCTACTGTGACCCCAGCCTTATATAGTGGTGGTAGTGTGATGATCTGGGGCTGTTTTGCTGATCCAGGACCTGGAAAACTTGCTGTGGCTAAAGGAACCATGAATTCTGCTACCCTGCAAAAAATCCTGAAGGAGAATGTCCGACCATCTGTTTGAGTCCTCAAGCTGAAGAGCACTTGGTTTATGCAGCAGAACAATGATCCTAAACACACCAGCAAGTTCACCTCTGAATTTCTTAAGAAAAGCTAACTTAAAACTTTGGAGAGGTCTGGGTGCAGTCTTTAACTTAGTTGAGATGCTGTGACTGGACCTCAAAAAGGTGGATCATGCCTGAATTACAAAACTTCTGCAAAGATGAGTGGTCAAAATTCCTCCAGAGTGTTGTAAAAGTCCCATTGTCAGTTATTGCAAATGCTTGATTGCAGTTGTTTCTGCTAAGGGAAGCGTAACTAGTTATTAGATTTAGGGCAAAATATTTTTTTCACACAGGGCCTTGCAAGTTTGGATTTCTTTTTTTATTAATAATAAAGATCTTATTTTATAAACTGAAACTTTTCTGTTTACTTGTGTTAGGCTGTGGTCACAGTTTTTTTAGTGCCTTTTAAAAACGCATGCTTTTTTACTTGCGTTTTTCATGTCAGCATGAGTTTTTTAAGGTCTCTGATGGCTCCCTGCGTTTTTTAAAGCGTTTTTGAATCTGCACATAAAAATAGTGCTTGTAGTATCTTTTTGAGCGTTTTGAAAAACGCATGTACAATTAGTACCTTTTAGTGCCATTCAAAAACGCATGCGTTTCCCATAGGAGCCCATGTTAAAAAAACGCATGCGTTTAACATGGGCTCCTATGGGAAACGCATGCGTTTTTGAATGGCACTAATTGTACATGCGTTTTTGCATGCGTTTTCCATAAGGCCCCTTATTAAAAAACGCATGCGTTTTTGGATATGCTCCAAAAACGCATGGGACGGTCACACATGCTTTTTGGCTATTAGAGCATGCGTTTTTTAACATGGGGGCCTATGGGTGCGTTTTTTACATGCGTTTTTGAAAACGCAGGTCTCCAAAAATGCATGTGAAAAATGGTACTGTGACCACAGCCTTATCTTTGTCTAAAATTTACATTTATTTGGTGATCTGAAACATTTAAGTGTGACAAACATGTAAAAGAATAAGAAATCAGGAAGGGAGCAAACACTTTTTAACACAACTGTAGATTTTGCGAAATATAGGGCAATCTTGGAGGAAAACATCTTAGGGTATGTGCCCACAGGAAGGTTTAACGTCGGTTTAGCAGCGAAAACCGCCGGCGGCTTAGCATAGGTTTTATTTAAATTTATGTAAATCCTAAGCAGCGTTAGGACTTACAAGTAACCCTATGTAATTTAGAAACTGCTGTGCACACATAGTGGGTTTATGTGTGCGGATCTGCCTGCGGTTGAGCGGTTTCCCAGCGGTTTAGCAGCATACAGCATGTCAATTCTTCTCAGCGGTTTTTGATCGGTTCCATGAACAAAATCCTCCATAGAAAACCGCCGGAAAAAACGCTGGAAAAACCGACTGAAAAACGCTGTGCACACGCTGAAAAAAAACGCCGGAAAACCGCCGATAAACAGCTGGAGACTTCAGAGCTCAGAACTGATAATTTCCAGCGGTTTACTGACGGTTTGAACGCCACTAAACCTTCCTGTGGGCACATACCCTTATTATAGTACCTTTACACGCCGCTACCGAAAGGTAGAAACCAGCAGGTGTCGGAGACAATTGTACCTTTTACCTTCAAAACACCGCGAAGTGGCAGCGTGTAATTTAGGTTGTACCTTCCTGTCTCTTTGGATACCTGTCTTTCAGCCGTGCTGAAAGACAAGCAGGTATAGCCCCTATGGTGGCGGCGTGTAATCGGGGCACAGGCACGGTATTTGAGTTACCTGGGGCGTGCTTGAGCGTCATGTATACCACGCCCCATCAGCTATCATTGGTGGGGATTACTGGGTACCCATTGGCTGTCCCTGCACAGGGCGGCATATTTAACGAGCTGACCAGTCACAATACACATTTGCTACAGCATCATGTATTAGGCAGCCTCCCTGCGCTGGCTGGCCAATCATGATGTTATTGCATTGTCCAATCACCTTTACGAGCGTCGCGTAATACACTACTCTGTCACGCCTATGTACTTACGACGCACAATATGTACGCCCATATTCCCTTGTTGTAGCGGCGTGTAAATCAGGGAATGTGCTCCACAGAAGGTACCTGCGGCACCTGTCGGCACTTCCGGGGAACGAAAATACCTTCTGTGGAGCACCTTGTGGCGGCGTGTATTTGCGGCATCAGGTACCGTTAGCAACTGTTGAAATCGCGCACGTGCACGTGCGGTGCCTACCTGTTGCTACCCCGCGGTGGCGGCGTGTAAAGGTACCATTAGAGGATGCAAAAAACTCCAGGTCTAGGAAATGGCGCAGTAACGGCTGGGGATATCCAGAAGTGAAGTCCAATTCAAGCTTTAAGTCAGGAAGGACAAAGCAAAACACAGAGGAACAGGCAGAAAGAGGAATCAGGTCACAAGCAGAGAATCAAGTCCAGATAAGGTAACTAATCAGACAGGGTCTGGCTCAGAGCACAGAGAGATCAATCCTATACCTCCAAAGGCAAATATACAATTGTCACAGAATAGGGCAGCAAGTTGGCTTAAAAAGAGGTCTAATCAAGTAAGCTGGAATAAAGGTGATTTGCAGCACAGAGCCAGCCCAACTGACAATCCCCACAACAACCTAGTAAAGGCAGTGTGAAGATCGTGACAGGACCCCCTCTTATAGGGGGTGCCATCGGACCCCCAGGTAACCCAGGAAACCTCAGATGGAAGGCCCGGACCAATTGATCAGCCTTTACAGAATGAGCCAGAACCCAGGACCATTCCTCGGGTTCATACCCCCTTCCAATGCACCAGATATTGAAGAGAATTCCAGACCATTTGGGAATCAATGATCCTTTGAACTTCATATTCCAGGTTCCCCTCAATGGACACCGGAGGAGGCGAGTCCGAGGGAGACAGAGCAGAGGGAATAAACTCCTTCAACAATAACTTGTGGAACACAGTAGGAATATGGAAGGAATGGGGGACTTTTATTCAGAAGTCAACTGGATTGACTATCTGCAAAATCTCATACGGACCAAAGAACCTAGTACCCAACTTTTTGAGGGCATCTTTAATCCAATATTCTTCGAAGATAGCCATACCTTATCTCCCACCTTGAAAATGGCCCTTGATTAGTGCTTCCTATCGGTCTTCTGTTTCTGCCGATGTCGAGTCACCCAAATGTTCCTCTTAACCTCTCGCCAAATATTCCCCAGCTCTTGAATGGTGACATCTACCCCAGGACACCCAGAACTTATCCTGGAGAATTCACCAAAGTGAGGATGGAACCCAAAATTACAAAAAAAATAGTGAGGTTCCCGTGGACTGATTAACCCAACTGTTGAAGGCAAATTCAGCCAGAGGAAGAAATGACGACCAGTTCTCCTGCTGATCGGCGGCAAAACATCTCAAAATTTTTTCTATAGATTGATTTCTTAGATTCAGGGTGATAATCAGAGGAGAAGAACAAATGAATCCCCAATTTTTTGCAGAAGGCCCTCAAAAATCTAGAGACGAATTGTACTCCCCTATCAGACACAATATTAGAGGGAATCCCATGCAATCGTACCACATGAACAGTAAACAGTTTGGAGAGAGTTTAAGCATTGGGTAACCCAGATAATGGAACAAAGTGAGCTTGTTTGCTGAAACAATCGACCACCATCCAAATAGCAGTCATTCCCCCAGACAGAGGTAAATCAGAAATGAAATCCATGGACAAATGAGTCCATGGTCTTTCCGGAATTGTCAAAGGAGCCAGGTTTCACAAGCTGACACAAAATCTCTAATATCTTTATGCAAAGAGGACCATCAAAAGAGTCTAGCAACTGCCTTTTGACCCCATGATGCCTACTCAACACAAAATCATGGAATTCTTGTAAAAGACGTAATTTGAAATGCACAGGAACGTTTGAAGTTGTTTAACTTGCATTCAGGGGTATTGGAAGGAGCCAAGGACAGAGCAGTACGAATTTCAGCTTCCAGCTCAGAGGAAACCATAGCCACAACAATACCCTGAGGAAGAATGGAGGAAGGAGTTTCCGGAGGAGACAACGAATCAAGACTATGAGACAGGGCATCCGCTCTTACATTCTTAGATCTAGGTATGAACGTAATAATAAAATTAAATCAGGAGAAAAATAAAGATCATCTGGCCTGTCTAGGGGTCAAGAGGTTGGCAGATTAAATATATGGTAGATTTTTGTGATCTGTCACCACAGTGACCAAATAAAGAACTTCCAAAAAATGACTCCATTCTTCAAAAGCTAATTTGACAGCAAGTAACTCTCGATTACCGACATCATAGTTTCTTTAAGCAAGAGAACATTTTTTAGAGAAAAAGTCATATGGTTGCAGGCTAGTTAAAGTTCTAGGACCTTGAGACAATATAGCCCCACCCCGGCCTCAGAAGCATCTACCTCCACGATGAACGGCCTCTGGAGGTCTGGTTGAACAAGAACAGGAGCAGACATAAAACATTTCTTCACATTTTCAAAAGCCCCAACAGCTTCTGGCAACCAAACCATACACTCTGCCCCTTTACAAGTGAGGTCCATAAGAAGCTTGACAGTTTGAAAAAAACCTCCAATAATAAACTTTTTGTAATAATTCGCGAATCCTAAAAAGTGCTGCAGGGCCTTGAAGTCACTGGGTTGAATCCAATAAATAATGGCCTGAACCTTCCAAGGATCCATCTTAAAACCGGAGGCAGACACAATGAAACCCAAGAATGATATTTCCTGAACAGAAAAGGTACATTTTTAACTTTAGCGAACAATTATCTCTTAACTGTTGCAGAACTAAACAGACATGTTTATGATGGGAATTCTGGTCAGGTGAGAAAATTAGAATATCATCTAAATAAACCACAAAAAATCTCCCAATATAATCAGAAAGAATATAATTACCGTATATACTCGCGTATAAGCCGAGTTTTTCAGCCCAAAAATTGGGCTGAAAAGTACCCCCCTCGGCTTATACGCGAGTCAGTGCTGTATACCGATGTATACATCGGTACATACCGATGTATACATCGGTATACAGCAGCCCCCGCATCCCCAGTAATGCAGGGCCCCCCCAGCGTCTCTCCGGTCACCTGTAAAGCAAGCTATACTTATCAGTGTCCCGCTCGCACCCGCCGCTGCCGACATCCGCGATCCTCCATCTTCATGCGACTCCTCTTCCTGTTTCTGTGCGCGTCGCCGGCAATGACGTCATTCCCGGCGACGCGCACAGGAAACAGGAAGAGGAGTCGAATGAAGATGGAGGATCGCGGATGTCGGCAGCGGCGGGTGCGAGCGGGACACTGATAAGTATAGCTTGCTTTACAGGTGACCGGAGAGACGCTGGGGGGGGCCTGCATTACTGGGGCTGCCTGTATACTACCGCTGGGGCTGCTATATACCTCTGGGTCCCTGTATACTACCACTGGGGCTGCTATATACCTCTGGGGCCCTGTATACTACCACTGGGGCTGCTATATACCTCTGGGGCCCTGTATACTACCACTGGGGCTGCTATATACCTCTGGGGCCCTGTATACTACCACTGGGGCTGCTATATACCTCTGGGGCCCTGTATACTACCACTGGGGCTGCTATATACCTCTGGGGCCCTGTATACTAACACTGGGGCTGTATATACTACCACTGGGGCTGTATATACCTCTGGGGCCCTGTATACTACTACTGGGGCTGCTATATACCTCTGGGGCCCTGTATACTACCAATGGGGCTGCTATATACCTCTGGGGCTCTGTATACTACCACTGGGGCTGCTATATACCTCTGGGGCCCTGTATACTACCACTGGGGCTGTATATACTACCACTGGGGCTGTATATACTACCACTGGGGCTGTATATACTACCACTGGGGCTGTATATACCTCTGGGCCCTGTATACTACCACTGGGGCTGTATATACTACCACTGGGGCTGTATATACTACTGGGGCTGCGTGTATACTACCACTGGGGCTGCTGTATCTACCTCTGGGACTGGTGTATACCACACTGCTGGGGGCTGTATACTTGTGCTAGGGTCCACCCTCGGCTTATACACGAGTCAATAGATTTTCCCAGGTTTTGGGGGCAAAAGTAGGGGGGTCGGCTTATACACGGGTCGGCTTATACAAGAGTATATACGGTAATAAAATTCTTAAAATCTGCAGGTGCATTAGTAAGACCAAAAGTCATAACAAGATTTTCAAAAAGATGTTCACATGTTAAAAATGCTGTCTTTAACTCAACCCCCTCAAGAGTACATATCACATTATATGCCCCTCTGAGATTTAGTTTGGAAAACAATTTGGCCCTGAAAGCTGATGAAGAGCAGGGATGAGTGGAAGCGGATAGGTATTTTTAAAAGTTAATTTGGTTAGTTCACCGAAATCAAGGCAGGGATGAAGACCTCCATCTATCTTTTTGACAAAAAAGAAATCGGCGGCTACTGGCAATGTGGAAAGATGAATATGACCTTTTCGTAAATTTCAATAATATCAACTTTCATGGCTGTCCACTCCGGACCCGACAAATTATACAAGCAAGCCTTGGGCAATTTGGCATTGCAAATGAGATTAATAGCACAATCATAGGGATGGTCAGGAGATAAGATCTCAGCCTTTTTTTCCCAAAAAAAATCTCTGAAGTCTTTCAGGTATTCTGGAAGACCTTCAAGACTAACGGAGCAAACATGTACAGATTTAAGATTGTTTTCAACAATAGGGACCCCATTTCACAATAACTTTTAGATTCCAGTCAATGATTGAATTATGCATACGCAGCCAAGGAATATCCAACACAATACCAGCAAGTAAATTGCTGAAAACATAGCAGGAAATTAATTCCATGTTAAGAGACCCCTCCTTGAGTGTGAACTCCACAGTAACTAACTGAACCAAATTCTTGAGCAATGAAGTTCTACAGTCATATGAAAAAGTTTGGGCACCCCTCTTAATCTTACTCTTTTTTTTTTTTTAATTGTTTTTTTGCAACAGCTATTTCAGTGTGATATATGTAATAACTGATGGACACATTAATATTTCAGGATTGAAATGAGGTTTATTGTACTAACCGAAAATGTGAAATATGCATTATTTCAAAAATTGACAGGTGCAAAAGTATGGGCACCTCAACAGAAAAGTGACATTAATATTTAGTAGATCCACCTTTTGCAAAAATAACAGCCTCTAGTCGCTTCCTGTAGCTGTTAATGAGTTCCTGGATCCTGGATGAAGGTATTTTTGACCATTCCTCTTTACAAAACAATTCCAGTTCAGTTAAGTTTGATGGTCGCCGAGCATGGACAGCCCGCTTCAAAACATCCCACAGAAGTTCAATGATATTCAGGTCTGGGGACTGGGATGGCCATTCCAGAACATTGTAATTGTTCCTCTGCATGAATGCCTTGTATATTTGGAGCGGTGTTTTGGATCATTGTCTTGCTGAAAGATCCATCCCCGACGTAACTTCAACTTTGATACTGATTTTTGAACATTATTCTCAAGAATCTGCTGATACTGAGTGGAATCCATGCGACCCTCAACTTTAACAAGATTCTCGGTGCCGTCATTGGTCACACAGCCCCAAAGCATGTTGGAGCCTCCCCCAAATTTGACAGTGGGTAGCAAGTGTTTTTCTTGGAATGCTGTGTTTTTGTGGCACCATGCATAATGCCTTGTTGTATGACCAAACAACTCAATCTTTGTTTCATCAGTCCACAGGACCTTCTTCCAAAATGAAACTGGCTTGTCCAAATGTGCTTTTGCATACCTCAGGCAACTCTGTTTGTGGCGTGCATGCAGAAACGGCTTCTTTCGCATCACTCTCCCATACAGCTTCTCCTTGCGCAGTGTGTGCTGTATTGTTGACCGATGCACATTGACACCATCTGGAGCAAGATAATGCTGCAGGTCTTTGGAGGTGGTCTGTGGATTGTTCTTGACTGTTCTCACCATTCTTCTCTGCCTTTCTGATATTTTTGTTGGCCTGCCACTTCTGGCCTTTACAAGAACTGTCCCTGTGGTCTTCCATTTCCTTACTATGTTCCTCACAGTGGAAACTAACAGGTTAAATCTCTGAGACAACTTTTTGTATCCTTCCCCTGAACAACTATGTTGAACAATCTTTTTTTTCAGATCATTTGAGAGCTGTTTTGAGGAGCCCATGATGCCACTCCTCAGAGAAGATGCATCTAGGAGAACAACTTGCAAGTGGACACCTGGAATAGCTTTTCTCATGCTTGGATACACAGGCTATGAAGTACAAAGCTCAATGAGGTTACCAAACCAATTTAGTGCTTCAGTAAGTCAGTAAAAAGTAGTTAGGAGTATTCAAATCATGAAAATCAGAAGGGTGCCCATATTTTGGCACCTGTCAAATTTTGAAATAATGCATATTTCACATTTTTGGTTAGTACAATAAACCTCATTTCAAACCTGAAATATTACTGTGTCCATCAGTTATTACATTTATCACACTGAAATAGCTGTTGCAAAAAAACAATTTTAATCAAAAAAAAAGAGTAAGATTAAGAGGGGTGCCCAAACTTTTTCATAAGACTGTATCAATGGGCTTTCTAACTTAATTGTCCCTTATTCTAACTTCAGAACCAGTTCCGAATCAAGGAAATTAGCCGCGGATCCACAGTCAATAACGGCAAATGTTGACAGACACTGATTTTGAACGAGAAGTTAAGCATTCAACAATACTTTATCGGAGGAGTAAAAGGATACCTGGAAGTCTGGGTGACCTCCTTGACAATCACCCAGACTTAGGTGTTTCCCGATGGCTTGTTTGCTGCAGGTCTTGTCCAGCAATCCTTTAAGAAATGACTAGCTTGGCCATAATAGAGACAAAGTCCAAGTTCCCGACGGCATCTCCTCTCATTGATCCGTGAACTGGCAGCTCTAACCTCCATAAGTTCCATCTCAAGAAAACAAACCGGGTCAGATGGACAAATATGGACCTCTTCTTTTTTAACCTCATGTCTTTCTCGCATCCTCCGATCCATGCAGATAGCCTGAGTCATGGCCTCCACCAAACAACCTGGTGGACCATGTAGAGCTACAGCATCCTTTAGAGACTTCGAGATCCCTGAGGAATTGGCATCTGAGAGCTGCATCATTCCACAGGATAACAGTAGACCACTGATGAAACTCAGTACAATAGTCTTCTGCTGTGCAGTTGCCCTGCGTCAGGTTCATGATTCTTGTCTCTGCCACCTTGACCCTGTCAGGTTCATCATAGATCTGTCCTAAAGCATCAAAAAAAAGCATCCACCGAAAGAGATGTTCAGGAGCAAGAGAGGGTAGGGAAAAGGCCAAGGTCAGAGGACCTCCCGCGCCGCATAAGTAACATTATAAAACTCACCCGCTGTCACTCATTCCCAGATAACCGAGGGGAAAGGTAAAAAATAATTTACAACTCTCCTTGAAAATTCTGAACTAGTCTTTTTCCCCTGAAAATTTGTCAGGGAGTGATACAGCAGGTTCAGAGGGGCTCAAAGATACATCAGAAGCTTCAGAAATCATGACAGTGGTCAGAGGAGACAGATTCTGAGGGGCAGGAAAAGCAGCAGACACCTTGTCCTATAACTGAGCCTGGGAGGCTGCTAATTTGTGCTCTTGCAAAGCCAGATCCTGAACTGAGTCAGATCCGCCATCTGATCACACAAAGTACGTAACGAATCCATAGGTGGGGAAAAAACAATTAAACTGTCAATTGTAATGTGATGCGAATCATTACAGTAATAACTAATCTCTGGTGTGCAGAAAACAGACTGTAATAACAGAAAGTAAACATAATAATATAACTAGTTACTGGTAGTAAAGAGAGGTCAAATCAATCCGGGGTCAGGTCCAGGAAATGGCGCAGTAACAGCGAGGGATATCCAGAAGCGAAGTCCAATTCAAGCCTAAAGTCAGGAAGCCAGAGGGACAAAACAGAATACAGAGGAACAGGCAGAAAGTGGAATCAGGTCACAAGCACAGAGGCAAGTCCAGTTAAGGTAACTAATCAAACAGGGTGTGGCTCAGGGCACAGAGGGATCAATCCTACACCTCCAAAGGCAAATGTACAATTGACACAGAATAGGGCAGCAAGCTTGCTTAAGTAGAGTTCTAATCAACTGAGCTGGAATGCAGGTAATCTGCAGCAAAGAGCCATCACAGACTAACAATCCCCACAACAACCTAGTAAAGGACAAAGGCAGTGTAGAGATCATGACAACATTCTTGAAAAATAGGAGTGTCCCAATATGTTGTAAGTATGATCTCACAAAAGGTACACTTTTACCTCAGCAAGTGTCTCCAAGAAGCCATACAGACAGCAGCAGGGGCATAAGACCTATGGGGGCCACTACCACCTCTAAAGCAGGTGAGATTATGCATATGAGTGGCTATTAGACTGGAAAGAGCCCATGAGTCACCCACTGGGGCCATGGGGTACTCAAAAGTAGGCCCTGTCGTCGTTCCAGGGGAGTCAATACAAACGGGGAAAAGAGTTCTGTAAGGAATTAATCATGACACCACCTGTGGTTTAAGGCCAGAGGTAGCCACCGCTGCAGTCGAGACCTCTGGGGATGATGGGGGTTGCAGCAGAGATGTTGCGCCTTCCATAGGTAAAGTTGGTCCCCAGGCTACCGCGTAGGAAGTGCAGGTGTAGTGCAAAGTTCTCCATACCCTCAGGCAACCTCCTGCTGCTTGCTCAGAGACTTAATTTCCACCTTTCAGGCACACAATCAAAGTCTCACACAATTCTGAGCTTTACCGGGTTTACTTCCTTGCTCATCAGATGTTATAACACACATAGTTCAGTACAACAGCGGTTATGGTGCTGTCTTAGCAGCTGGGACGACTTGTCTGCAACACCCTCTTTCATGTTTCTTTTGGTCATCTTCAGTCTATTTTGCACACTAGCTACGGTCCATAAGTCACAGGCTCTCTGTGGGCAGGGTCTTCTAGCCCTAGTTCGATGGCCTTCCTTTTGCTGTGCCGGAGGTTGGGTCTCAGGACATAAAGACCCCGCACCTCGCCAGAGTTTGTGGTTGAGGCATACAGCTTCCCTGCCACTTCAGCAGAGCCAGCACTCTGGTTCCGGCCTAGTCCCTCTATGTCTCCGCTGACTCGGACACAACTTGGACCCTCTCTGTCCTCCCTCGGTTCTCAGCCTGGGACCTGGGCTACCCATACGTTGGCACAGGCCGCTGGGTCCTGGTTCTTTCAGTCTGGTCTCTCTGATTACTTGGCTGATTAAAGACTTGCATCTTAACTCCCTTGAACTTGGTGCTGTGTGTTCCTTTTTGTTCTTTTCTTCCCTCCCCGTACCAGGTTCTGTCCTAATATTCCACCCTCCACCTGGCTCCTCCCGCTATCCCGTTGCTATAGACATAGAGTAACTTAGACGTGGGATCGGTGGATGTGTTTGGTTTGTGTGTGGGGTGACCGATTTACCAATTCCATCTAGTGGCGTCCGGTCCGCAGGGGCGCCACACCCATATATTATTATTTTCTGCATACACAGCTACCTTCAGAGAATCACTTTGCTAATCCAGATAGACCTGTGATGAATGCAGTAAAAGTATGTATTCTTTATTATTTGGTATGCAAGCTTTTCTCAACCTAACTATGGAGGATATATGCAAATGAAGGATAAAATGGTGACCTTGTGACTTTTTTCTATTTTGTTAAATCTGAACAGGAAATGTAAATTATATGCATGCTTTTATATATGCCTCATAGACATATAACTTGTCATTCTACAGAGAAAACTACAATAGATTGGCTTAGATAAATATGTTGCTTAGCAACTTAATGACATAAAACAGACAATCCTATCACAGCATCTGCTGTATACAGCAATGTTGACCAAAATGACTGGAAGACAAAGTGATGAATCTGCAAAATCTAACATAACAATGACACTTTCCACCCACCACTTCTGACTTCTTTTTTTTGCATTTTTATTCTTATTTGTCTAATGTGAATATTTATGTTGCATGAAACTGCTGTATATGGGGGATACCTAACCCTATACATCTCCTCAATGTTTATAACTTCTGAGTTGTCTATCATAGGAGAAATGTGGTAACATGGGTTGCCAGCACCCAGAGCAAAGCAAGAACTTTGCACCTCCTAGCCCATTAACCAGAAAAATGTGAAATCCCTTCCAACAGTCCAGCATTGAAACCTCTTACCGCGCGAGCACAAGCACTGCAAGTTTAGGAATATATTGTACTGATGTACATTTAAATTGA
Source organism: Allobates femoralis (assembly GCA_033576535.1). Classification (NCBI taxonomy): domain Eukaryota; kingdom Metazoa; phylum Chordata; class Amphibia; order Anura; family Aromobatidae; genus Allobates; species Allobates femoralis. Next base: position 59,812,186 of record JARQOC010000008.1, on the reverse strand, counting down.
GCTTTAACATCCTATTTTCTTACTTATTGCAAAGATGGTAAAAATAAAAATGTATGTTTTGCTATATTTTGCATTTTTTATAACAATTGAATTGAATAGTCATATCTCTAACCCTAGCCTTGTTTAGTTTTATTACATTATACTTATTTAAATTAAAATGTTGTTACCCCATCATATCTACAATCCTTTCCCTAAATTCAATCCTAAATCTAACCTAACCCTACATTTAACCCTACTCTTACGCCAAACCCAAGCCCTAAACCTTACCTTACAACAATCCTAAACCTTAAAGAGATTGCCCGACGCCGTAATCCAAAAACTGTTGTAAAATGATCTGTAACCATAGAGTAATATACAGCGCCCCTTTACATTTTGTTATTTGTTTCTACCTTTTCTTCCTCGTGAATTTCCCTTCATTGCCTACAGCTAATTTGTTTACATGTGGCTCAACCAAACATGAGAGATCTAAGTGCTTGTTTACCTAACCTCTGTCACCCTGCAGTCAGCAGGACACGTCCTCAGGGTGCAGGGGGATCAGGTCTTATCTGGCGGCCGGCACCCCCCTGTGCACCGCACACATACTTAGCAACTAGGTCCATGCTCCCATGCTGCCCGCTCCGTCTGCATCGGTTCCCAGGTATCTCTCTCCTGCCTCCTCACTTCCTGGTTTCCTGGGGAACGCTCATAGGACGCGCACACGCCGCTCTTTGCAAATTTAAAGGGCCGGTAGGCCCACCCCCTCTCAGCCTATCGCTGAAAGGCTGGTGGGTATTTATGACTCCCACTTCCTATGGGAGGTGCCTAGGCAACTTTGTACTTAGTCTAAGTTGCCAGCTCAGGTTCCTAGCACCCCATGCGGTTTCCTGTGTCCTCTGAGATCATAACATGTTTTCTCTTGATTTCAGTGCCGGATCCCTCCAGTCTGTTCACCCGCAGACCCGAACCACTCTCGCTGGTCCCTGGCTACCTCCCGGACCCCTTCGGCTGCACCAAGCTCTGTACCTGCCTTCTCCTCCTGTTCCCTGGTTTCCTTGTCCTGTTCTGCCTTGGGTCAGACCCATAGGTTGACTGGTTCATTGGACTCTCTCTGGCTGCGCTTGGAGGAATCCCTTAGGGGGACCCCGGTGCTCTGGCCTTGTGGCTTCCCTTGGGGATCTATCCCTTATTGTACTTAATAAACCATGTTCATTATCTGACTCTCTTGTCAGGCTCGTTTCTGGTCTCAGTCTCCATGGTATCTCCATGGTCTAGTGGGTGTGAGCCGGCAATGCATGGCATTAATGTTCAGTCTGTCTTCGCAGGTCGCAAATGAGTCGTTGGTTTGGCAAATTAAATGCACCTTGGTCACATCTGACATCTGGTCAAGTCGCAGTGTGACAAAAACTATTACTGTACGCCACTTGTAATACAGTCATGGCCAAAAGTTTTGAGAATGACACCAAAATGATATTTTCACATGATCTGCTGCCCTCTGATTTTTATTTGTGTTTGTCTGATGTTTATATCACATACAGAAATATAATTGCAATCATATTATGAGTACCAAAAGGTTATATTGACAGTTAGAATGAGTTAATGCAGCAAGTCAATATTTGCAGTGTTGACCCTTCTTCTTCAGGACCTCTGCAATTCTCCCTGGCATGCTCTCAATCAACTTCTGGACCAAATCCTGACTGATAGCAGTCCATTCTTGCATAATCAATGCTTGCATTTTGGCAGAATGTATTGGTTTTTGTTTGTCCACCCGTCTCTTGATGATTGACCACAAGTTCTCAATGGGATTATGATCTGGGCAGTTTCCAGGCCATGGACCCAAAATCTCTATGTTTTGTTCCCTGAGCCATTTAGTTATCACCTTTGCTTTATGGCAAGGTGCTCCATCATGCTGGAAAAGGCATTCTTGGGCGCCAAACTGCTCTTGGACGGTTGGGAGAAGTTGCTCTTGGAGGACATTCTGGTACCATTCTTTATTCATGGCTGTGTTTTTAGGCAAGACTGTGAGTGAGCCGATTCCATTGGCTGAGAAGCAACCCCACACATGAATGGTTTCAGGATGCTTTACAGTTGGCATGAGACAAGACTGGTGGTAGCGCTCACCTCTTCTTCTCTGAATAAGCTGTTTTCCAGATGTCCCAAACAATCGAAAAGGGGATTCATCAGAGAAAATGACTTTACCCCAGTCCTCAGCAGTCCACTCCCTGTACCTTTTGCAGAATATCAGTCGGTCCCTGATGTTTTTTCTGGAGAGAAGTGGCTTCTTTGCTGCCCTCCTTGAAACCAGGCCTTGCTCAAAGAGTCTCCGCCTCACAGTGCGTGCAGAAGCACTCACACCAGCCTGCTGCCATTCCTGAGCAATCTCAGCACTGCTGGTAGTCCGATCCCACAGCTGAAACAGTTTTAAGATACGGTCCTGGCGCTTGCTGGTCTTTCTTGGGCACCCTGGAGCCTTTTTGACAACAATGGAAGCTCTCTCCTTGAAGTTCTTGATGATGCGATAGATTGTTGACTTAGGTGCAATCTTTGTAGCTGTGATACTCTTCCCTGTTAGGCCATTTTTGTGCAGTGCAATGATGGCTGCACGTGTTTCTTTAGAGATAACCATGGTTAACTGAAGAGAAACAATGATACCAAGCACCAGCCTCCTTTTAAAGTGTCCAGTGGTGTCATTCTTACTTAATCATGACTGATTGATCGCCAGCCCTGTCCTCATCAACACCCACACCTGTGTTAATGGAACAATCACTAAAACGATGTTAGCTGCTCCTTTTAAGACAGGACTGCAATGATGTTGAAATGTGTTTTGGGGGTTAAAGTTCATTTTCTAGGCAAATATTGACTTTGCAAGTAATTGCTGTTAAGCTGATCACTCTTTATGACATTCTGGAGTATATGCAAATTGCCATTAGAAAAACTGAAGCAGTAGACTTTGTAAAAATAAATATTTGTATCATTCTCAAAACTTTTGGCCATGACTGTACAATCTACTATACCGCCAGTGTAACTCCTACTAATTTTCAACTGCACCTTTGCCACATCTGACTTCTGGTCAAGTCGCAGCGTGACAAAAACTATTAGTGTAGGCCACTTGTAATACAATCTACTACACCGCCAGTGTAGTTTCTACTAATTTTTAATTGCACCTTGGCCACATCTGACTCCTGGTCTAGTCGCAGCGTGCCAAAAACTATTAGTGTAGGCCACGTGGTGCATCCGCATTGATCCAGGGAACTAGTCTGATTGCCATATCTGGAGTCAGGAAGGAATTTTTTTCCCCCAATGTGGAGCTAGTGTTGCCACATAGGTTTTTTTTGCCTTCCTCTGGATCAACATGTTAGGCTATGGGTTGAACTAGATTGATTTAAAGTCTTCCTTCAACCTTAAAAACTATGTTACTATGTTACTATGTTACTATGTATGTTACTTGTAATACAATCTACTACACCGCCAGTGTACTTCCTACTAATTTTTAATTTGCACTTTGGCCACATCTGACTTCTGGTCAAGTCGCAGCGTGACAAAAACTATTACTGTACGCCACTTGTAATACAATCTACTACACCGCCAGTGTACTTCCTACTAATTTTTAACTGCAGCATGGCCACATCTGACTTCTGGTCAGGTCGCAGCGTGCCAAAAACTATTAGTGTAGGCCACTTATAATACAATCTACTACACTGCCAGTGTACTTCCTACTAATTTTTAACTGCACCTTGGCCACATCTGACTTTTGGTCAAGGCGCAGCGTGACAAAGACTATTACTGTACGCCACTTGTAATACAATCTACTACACCACCAGTGTATTTCCTACTAATTTTCAACTGCACCTTGGAAAAGAATATTGAGATTGATGGCCAATCAATATTCATACAGACATAAGCAATTTGGGGTAGCGTGGTTAAATACCCCTATAGAAGTACAGTAAAAAAGATAATCACAATAAGGGGTTCAACCCAGACTCCCCGCCATATTATCCATCAGAAAAGAGAGATATAGCAGCAGTCAATCACTGCTGCCCATTATCCTAACTCCTGCACTGCAAATTATAGAGTTAGAAATAGAGAGAGAACTTCCCCACTGCCTCCAGTGAAGATTTTTGAGGGCGCACTCATCTAATTACTGAGAGGCCCTTTTATTACTGTGCAGAGGCGCCGGCTGACATGTGTGTCAGATCGGCGTTAATCCGGTGACGTCAGGATGCGACATCGCCCGGAAATTACCTACGTGTTCCAATAGGAGGATTGAAGTATAGTATGCATGCGCGGGAAGCGGAAGCGACGTCTGCGTTCCACTTAGAATGCAATGGTGGAACGTATGACGTATGCGCATGCGCAAAAGGATCCTCTAGACAAGATCAGTATAAGAGAGGTGTCCTCAAGGCGAGGGGGTAATGGGCGCTATTACTAAAGCAGTTACGTGTTAAGGCAATAGCTGGGGTACAAAAAGGAGCCACCCTTACATGTATTAACTTCCTTTTATCAATTATATATGATTCTATTAGCCAACTAAAAGGGTTTCAAGAATTAGATATAGTAATATAAAGGATGAAATAAAGAAGGAAAATTAGAATAAAAGAGAGAAAAAAAAGAAGAAAAAGAGGGGGGGGGAATTTTTGAAATGTCAATATGTAAACAGTGATACCATTTCCAAAAACCTTTGGGGAAGGGAATTATCAAGTGTTTATCTTAAAAAGACCTGGAAAAAATAATGTATTTAGCAGACATCTGTATTAGTCCGCCTCCGTAGATATGGTGGCACCCTTTACGGGTAATGACACCTAAATGGCATGTATAAACGAGTCCCAAAATTACCTGTTATAGCACTTTGACCAGTGACATGTTCACTTATAAAAAGCAACCGAAGTTTAATTGTTCATTAATCCCTTTTTGGGATGAGCTTTCAAAGGTAAAAATCCATCTAGATTCTTTCCTCAATAAGTCGTTATCAAAGTCACCTTTTGTAGGTGAAGCTTTTAAGACCTCGAGTACACGGACTTTCAAACAATCGATGCTATCCCCATGTATCTCGTGTACAGGTCTAGAAACAGCGGTATTTCTCATGTACCTAATGTCACCAAGGTGCTCCCCTATACATATCCGTAGTTCTCTTGTAGTTTTGCCAATATAGTCCATGGGACAAGGGCAGGTGATAATGTACACTACTCCTTGTGTAATACAATTCGCCAAACTACGAAACTCATAGGTTTTTCTTGTCACAGAACAAGTTACAGATTTTGACGGTAGCAGCCACGGACACATCTTACAATGTCCGCACCTAAAAGTCCCTACTGTTTTCAGTTTTCCTAGTCATGTCGTTGGTTGTTTTAAGCCTCGATAATGGCTATGTACGAGCCTATCCCCTATTGATCGTCCCTTTCTAAGTGTTATAGAGGGGTAAGGGGAGATGAGGTTTTTTATGTCTGGATCTGCCTGTAAGATACCCCAGTGCCTTCTAAGTAGTGCAGTAACATCTTTATTTCGAGAATCAAAAGTCCCTATGATTCTGGTAATAGATGACCCCTCTTGTTTCTCTCAGGCAGATGTTTCATTTAAAGTCACTTCCGCCCGCCGCGTCGCTGGGTCTGTGACGCACCCAGGCCGGCTTCAACAAGCCATCTGCGCATGCTCGGAAGCCGGCCTGGGTGTACCAGTGACGTGGCGGGCGGAAGTGATGCGGGGCCTGCAGCACGTGACCCGCTCATTGCGAGGACGCAATGGGCGGGTAATTTGAATCACAGAAGAAGATGGACAGCGGGGAGGAGACCCGCCTCACTGACAAAGCCTGGAGGAACGCCCATCCGACAAGAATTTGGTAAGTATAAAAAGTAGTGATGGGCGAATCCTAAATTACTCGGAATCGCTTGACTCTAGCGAGTCCGAGCACAGGACTCGCTACTCGTTGCGAGTCTAGCGAGTCCAATGTTAATGAATGGGGAAGCGAGTAATAGCGAGTAGTGTGAGATTTACAAATCGCAGATGTGTCTCGGAAGCTTCAGCCTGAAGCAATCCTAGTTTGGTCATTTATTTGCATTGGACTCGTTTACTTTGCAACTGTAATCGCTGGGAAACTCGCACAGATAAGAGTCCTGTCTTCTCTGTGTGCTGGCTGCCAGCTCCAGGGTCCTAGAGCCTGCCTGCTGCCTGATGTAGCAGAGCTGAGATTGTTCTCAGTCTGCTCATTCCCTGTGTACAGACATGAATGTCTGTGCACAGAGATGATGTAGCAGAGCTGAGATTGTTCTCAGTCTGCTCATTCCATGTGCATAGACATCTATATCTATGCACAGGGGATGTAGCAGAGTGGTCATCGTGTTTTGGACTGCGTCGGACGGAAGAGGATTTTTTTAATTAAAGATGGAGTCCCTAATGGCTTTTTTTTTATTTCTAATAAAAAATTTTCTTTGTGTTGTGTTTTTTTTAAAACAATTTAATAGAAATTCATGGCGGTCATGTCTAATATTGGCGTGACCGCCATAAATTTCGGGCTTAGGGTCAGCTGATAATACAAAGCTGACCCTAACCTCTTTATAACCCAGCGTGCCACCGCCACCAGGGCCGCTGGAAGAGCGGGGTTCAGCACAAGAGGATGGCGCTTCAATGAACGCACCATCTTCTGGGGCGGCTGCGGGCTGCAATTTGCAGCGGGGGGTGCCCAGAAAGCTTGGGCATCCCTGCGCTGCGGATTCCAGCCCCCAGCTGCTTAGCTGTACCTGGCTAGACATAGAAATTGCGCGGAGCCCCACGCATTTTTTTTAAATTATTTCATGAAATTCTGTGATTCTGACTCTGACTCTGAGACTCTGACTCTGAGACTCTGACTCTGAGACTCTGAAATTCATGAAATAATAAAAAAAAAAAGGGGGGGGTTCCGCGCAATTTCTATGTCTAGCCAGGTACAGCTAAGCAGCTGGGGGCTGGAATCCGCAGCGCAGGGATTCCCAAGCTTTCTGGGCACCCCCCGCTGCAAATTGCAGCCCGCAGCCGCCCCTGAAGATGGCGCGTTCATTGAAGCGCCATCCTCTGGCGCTGAACCCCGCTCTTCCAGCAGCCCTGGTGGCGGTAGCACACTGGGTAATAAAGGGGTTAATACCAGCTTTGTTATACAAGCTGGTATTAAGCCCGAGATTCTTAATGTCAGGCCACGTTTGACCCAGCCACTAAGAATCTCCAATAAAGGGTTAAAAAAACACAACACAGAGAAAATTTTTTATTTGAAATAAAAAAAAAAGCCATTAGGGACTCCATCTTTAATTTAAAAAATCCTCTTCCGTCCAACGTAGTCCAAAACGCGATGTCCTCTCTGCTACATCCCCTGTGCATAGATAGATGTCTATGCACAGGGAATGAGCAGACTGAGAACAATCTCAGCACTGCTACATCATGTCTGTGAGCAGGCGGGCTCTAGGACCCTGGAGCTGGCAGCCTGCACACAGAGAAGACAGCTGGACTCGGCTCGCAATGTAACAGCAGTTACTTTGCGAGTTTCCCTGCTATCACTGGCACAGTAGCCGAGTCTAATGCTAGACAATGACAATCCTAGTTTTGTCAGCGTTTTTGACAAAACTAGGATTGATATTGATTTGCATTGGTCTCGTGCGAGTAATCACTGGGAAACTCGCAGAGTACCGAGTCCTGCGAGTCCCTTACTACTCGCCGAGTAACGAGTCCTAGCGAGTAGATTCGCCCATCCCTAATAAAAAGTCATTTATTGAGGGTGTACTTAGTTAGATTTAGTCAGTCAGGGATGGTTAGAATAGTAATTTAAGCCTCCAGGGACAGATATTTATAGGTTAGATAGCGATTTTTTGCTGGTTGGTTCCCTTTAAGACACTTAGCCTGTGACTATTTGTACTGTGTTTGAATTGTTGTCACTTTTTGTGGGGTTTGTTGTCCATTCTAAGTAGTTTGGCAGCTTTTGGAGCCCTTTGAAGGTGTTTTCTATGTGTTTTCTGTAGCCTGCCATTGATTTCAATGAGGTTCGCGTTGTTCGTCGAACATTCGACAAACATTCGACGAACAAATCTCAAATTCGACGAATCGAATCAAATTCGAACGTTAGGGTGGTAGCTCATTTCTAGTTCTTAACTGAGTAACTGAATTGTTAAAACTTTCTTGAAGAAGGTGGTGGCCATGGCTAGGAAACTGGCTGGTTAATTCAACAATTCTTACAAAGCAAAGTCTGCCTTCCTTGATTTCTAAAAATAGAAATGTCTTCCAGAATGCTTCCTGATATGCAATATCAAAATATAACATAATTCAGTGCTACATATCTATTGTGTCTCAATGACCCACATACAGTAGTGATGGATTATATCATGCAGCAGGCAAACTGGAACATACGTTACTTAGAAATCTACCATTGTTAGCTGTTAACGGAAAAATACTGCCTAGTTAGTGCAATAAAAATGTGCACTTTCATGTTTGTCTTAGAAAAAATAGTCAAAAGAATGCATCATAAAATGGAAGAAGAACCACAACGTATGTATGTTCTTTACCACTCTAGGACTTTTGGGGACCCTTAAGGTCAATGTTTGATGCATCATGATGTGGAATTGGGGGAGCAGGAGAGGCAGGAGCAGTTGTATGTGGTGGCGAAAATTAAGATATCCCAGGCACTGTCAAGAGATGAGGCTAACAGAGTGAAATTGTTAATAATGATAATAATAATAATATTTATTCATGTATATGGCTCCATTTTTTTCACAATACTTTACATACATCAGCAACACTATCCCTGTTGGGGCTTACCATCTGCATTCCATAATAGTATGTCTTTGGATGATGATAATACTGTATTCTGTATGATGACTACCTCTCACAGCAGAGTGCATAAAGTGAACCACCAGGACCCAGGGTCATGCTGGTAAGCATGGAAAGATGTATGATCAATTGCATGTGTGCTGATAGGCCAAGGCAGCAGTAGAAACATTTTCTTTATGTATGACATGATGTTTTGTCTGCCATGGCACCAACCTGATGTAGTTCAGCAACCAGAGATTAATTGCTTTAATATCCACTTCAGTCATGCCTCTACTGTGTTATTTCTCGAGCAGATAACCTGAACTCTAGCTCCATGGATTTCTGTGTCAGCAGATTGGGAAGAGCAACAGGCAAAATGGGCTAGCTCTTGCCACTGATCCAAAATTGGGAGAGATAAGGAGATACGTGTGGTCTGAAAAAACAGCAAACCATCTGGATACAGAAATGCTGGTGTGAGTAAAATTCCATACATGAACTTTCAATGTCAGTGTAATTAGCAGACACCTCTAAACCAGGAATAGTAAAATACTAACAGTCCTCTGGGTGTCCACCCGACCCCTCATACCCTCATATATAAGGAAATATGGACCCTAATTCACCCCCCATAACTGACTGAAATTGGCATATATGAATTAGAGAAGTGGCCATGGGTGTCTCCATCTCTCTTTAATGTATGGTACTTGTGATGTGTTGAATCGAAGCAACAATTTAAGGAGTGCTGATTGAGGATAGGGAAATTATTTGACCCAATAATGAAAGTCTTGGAAGTGTTCCCCCATGTCTTTGCAGGTTGATGGTGATTTTCATCAGTTCTGTGCACCTGTATTTGCTTTGTTTTGGGGTCTGACTGCATACTGTGTAAGTGCTGTGTTGGATTTGTGTTTATAATGAAGAGAAGAGACGGCACTCAATGGAGGATTCTGCTGGTGTTGCTTTTATTCGAGCTGGCGGTATTACATTGTGCAGGGAGGGGGTTGCTGAGAGGGCGAAGGCACCATTTTGCACGGCTTTGCACTTCTACGGGTCCAAGCTTGGAGAGTGCCGTCTCTTCTCTTCATTATTTTATCTTGGTTGGTGCTTATGGACTGAGCAACCCTGAGCCTATATGCTCACACTCTAGTCTGTTAATTGATTTCCATTGGACACTGGTGCCTTTCTTCCTGCTCCTTGAAAGTTGGATTTGTGTTTGGCTGCAACTTTTGAGTTTTTCTATTGCTGACTTTTTTTGAGTAGTTTTTGTGAGTATTTTGTTAGGACTCGTAAGCATGGGAATCCGTGACGTGGATTACAAGCTTAAAGAGTCTTGGCCAAAACATCTAACCAATACCCCATTAAAGAATTTATTTGTTTATCATAAAAAAAATTCTTGCACTTTTTTATCATTTTTGCAGGGTGCAGCTGGGCCCCATGGGGCGTCATTCATCGAGTGGTGCAGAAGGATCGTACTGGGCTGCCCATTTGGTCTGGTGGCAGGAACGGTGGGTAGCTATCAGACACTCTGCGTCACTTGTATCAATGTGAATGCAAACCTTGAGCTGTGCATAGCAAATCACCTCCCCCATGTCTTGGCAGGTTGATGGTGATTTTTATCGTTTCTGTGCACCTGTGTTTGCTTTTTATTGGGGTCTGACTGTATCCTGTGTAAGTGCTGTGTTGGATTTGTTTTTGGCTGCAATTGGTGAGTTTTTCTATTGCTGCCATGGGTATCTCTATCTCTCTTTAATGTTTGGTACTTGTGATGTGTTGAATTGAAGCAACAATTTATGGAGTGCTGACTGAGAAGAGGGAAATTATTCGACCCAATAATGAAAGTCCAGGAAGTGTTTCCCCATGTCTTTGCAGGTTGATGGTGATTTTTATCAGTTCTGTGCACCTGTGTTTGCTTCTTTTTAGGGTCTGACTATATCTTGTGTAAGTGCTGTGTTGGATTTGTTTTTGGCTGCAACTGGTGAGTTTTGCTATTGCTACTATTTTTTGAGTAGGTTTTGGAAGTGTTCCCCTTAGCCTAATGCATATGAAGATGAAGGAATGAATGGTCATACAGGAGAGATGGTAAAGATGTAGCTTGCTTGGTAAAGAGTACTCCATTGTAGCGCAAAGGTCAGCTGTACAAAAGAGTAAGCAAAATTGAACTGGCACTTAGTAGCAGGTAGCGTATGTCTACGTACATATTGGAACTTTGTAAGGCGCAGTTTACATCATGTGTCTCTAAACATTCTGAAAGTCTTCACATATCAGATGATTGCATTTGTGTGGATTGCACTTGGTTTTCAGATGACTAACTGGAAATAAACTAAGAAATATAAAATACCATGACTTTGATCATTATTCTTTATTATCTCTTCTGAAATTATGTTTCTATCCTGGCCACCAATATAGAGATAAGTGCATCAAACTTCTGATCAGCCAACTCATGTGATTTGAGCCTTCTCTTCTGTTGAACACTCCCACTGTGCCAGACTCTGAATGTTAAGCTAATGTGTTCTCATAGCCTTGTGGGAAAACAGTAGTTAATCTAATACCATGAGGATTTATAATCCATTAAGGCAATGTACTTCTCTGTTACTTATTGGGGTAACCTTTAAAAATAAAGGAAGTCCGATTCAGACCCCACATGCAGAGGAAGCTAAGTGGAAGGAGGGCTCAGACCCCTGCCTCAGTGATAATATCTTGTTAAAACATTCATGCCTGAATTTGAGATCATGAAACATTTAAAAGCAGCTGTGATAAATTATGAAATATTTAGAGTGCTCCCGTTAGCTAATTGCAGACAGAGTGGTCAAAATTAAACAGGAAAAAATATTGTAACAAACAAATAATAAATAAAGCTAATAAAATTCCCAGGCTAAAGAAGAATATTAGAAATAGCCCATCCTGCGCCAAGATCCCTTGCTTGCACTCAACTGCTGTCTAACAAAATATATGGGTGTTTATTATGGAAGTGATGCAATCACAATCGTAATCCGCTATATATTAAAGAAACATAAGTCATTCTGTAGAATTTTCTATGAAACTAATTAAAATGGTAACCTGGTCACTTTAAATCAAGATCACAATCAATGTGACTAAATAACTGCTGGGAAAGAGAAGTATTACAAGAATATTGAAGCCAAATGGAAGATACTTTTAACCATTTGTTATTGTTTTGTTATACTTAATATCTTCTATCCTAAAAATCATTTACCACTAGGTTACGGTACCTTAGAACCTATATCTATTCACTGCATTCAGAAAGAACTATATCATCAAGTCGAAAGAGTCCTGGACAAATTATAGAAAGTCTGAACTTAACTTAACCATACATTGGATGCACACTGCATTTCTCCACCTAGCCTAAAGCATATGTCCAAATGGATTCCTGATGTGTACTGTAAGGGTATGTGCCCACAGGACGTTTTTGCTTCAGTCCTGAACGCAGGAAAACCTGAGGATCCTAGAGTCCTAGACAGGAGAAATGCTATGATCTTGTCTGCGTTTTTTGCGTGTTTTTTGCGTGTTTTTTGCGTGTTTTTTGCGAGTTTTTACTGTGTTTTTGGTGTGTTTTTACTGCGTTTTTGATGCTGCGTTTTTCCAGCGTTTTTTCCCATTGACTGCACCAAAAACGCAGGAATAATTGACATGTCAATTCTTTGCTATCCGCACCAAAAACGCAGGTATTTGACAGTTCTTGACACTTGCAAAACCAATGTGTGTGCACAGCGTTTCTGTAAAACACATTGGTTTTGCTGGGAAGCCCAACCGCAGGAACAGATTAGCATACATTACCATAAAACCAATGGTTTTCTGCATGCGAAAACCGCAGGAAAACCGCGGCAAAAATGCCCTGTGGGCACATACCCTTACACTGCCGTAGTGTTATGCGGTAAAGCAGAGAGCCACCGAAAGACTAGCACCAAACCAGCAAAGGTGCAGCCACAGATGCAATTTGCACAAGCTGTCCCAACTAGGCAGGCCTTTAAGAGCCAGAATAATCTGAACCCTGCTCTAAGTAATGGGTGGGGTGTTTGGGAGAGGCCTTTCAAACCGTTATCATTAGGCAACTGGCGTCTGCTGGCACAGCTGGTGCCTAGTCAAAATAAAATAAGTGTCTCTCAGAAAAGTACCAGAAGCATAGAATATAGAATGGGGAACGACTAACTAAAATGACCCAACTCAAACTGAGAGACACAAACACTACCAGCACCACTCACCACAACTACCACACAGGAAATGCAAAGACCAGCATTTATTTGTGCTGTGAAAAGGCTTGAAATGGGCCTCCTGATGCTGGAGGAAATAATCAGGAGTTTAATATCTACCAAACACTCCCAGGTAGCCACTCCGTGTTAATCTGCATAGCAGGACTGACACAATCCCACCAGTGCCTAGCACCAGACAGTAGTATCCTGATTTGCTCGGCAACTGGGGAAAACAGCACCCCATGTTCCCAGGGCAGTGAAACTGGTGGGAGACATGACATCCCATGTCCCCTCACACCCCACCATTCCACTATGCGCAGCTTCTTCAGATTGAGCAAATAGGCCTCATCCTGGTAACTGGGAGAGACCACCACAAACCACCATTCCTATTATATTGGTGGCCTTTCACCAGACAGAGGCTAAAATGTGTTCTTTTGGCCTCTGCCTGGCCAGTACATGATTGCATACTATTCTTTACTTTTACATGAAAGCAGCATAGCAGACTATGACTATACAATGGGCTACTACAAAGAATAATATTCATTTTTTTTAGACTTTACGATGCACCAGACCAAAAGACACACCTATGTTTTAGAGGAAAAAAATAGAATACAAATTTGAACCACAAAAAGTGGTTATAACGCACATTTATAGGGGGATCTGCTGCTGACATTTATGGGGGTATTGTCCCCAATTCTGTACTAATGCCCCCCATTCAAGGCCACTTCCAGGTATACAGTGGTGTGAAAACGTGTTTGCCTCCTTCATATTTCTAAGGGTACCTTTACACGTCGCAACATTGCATGCAATTTCACTTGCAACTTACTGGTTGCAGTGAAATCATGGACACATTGTTGCATTTGTACTCGGCAACAAAATGGAACAATGTGTCCATGATTTCACTGCAACCAGTAAGTTGCAAGTTAAATTGCATGCAATGTTGCAACGTGTAAAGGTACCCTTATTCTTTTACATGTTTGTCACGCTTATATATTTCAGGTCCAAAAACTGTGCTAGTTGACACTTATGTTATGTGCTGGGTTCTTATTCAAACACTTTCATGGTAGAAAAACTCTGCTTGCTGTCACTAATGTCATCTGATGGTTTCTCCCCCTGATTCAAACAATTTCATGGTACAAAACTCTGGTTTGTTGTAGCCTCTGCTATATGTCATCAGTTGAATTTTATTCAATACCCACAGATAGAGGACCGTCTATTTCCCACCTTGTAAACTGTATGTGATGGAGAAATGTTTGCTATTGTGGAACTGGAGTCATGCATATTGTTAGATCTGTATGGTTGCATTTGATCAGCTATTTATTCCCTGCTGTGTTGACCAGCTGCTAATTATCCTAAAACATCTGACTTCCCAAAATCCCCCACACCTGCTCCTTTAAGGTACCTTCACACACAGCAATATTACTAGGCAATTTCACTGGCAATTTGCTCGTTGCAGTGAAATCATGGACACATTGTTCCATTTGTACACAGCAACAAAATAGAACAGTGTGTCCATGATTTCACTGCAGCCAGCAAATTGCCAGTGAAATTGCCTAGCAAAATTGCTGTGTGTGAAGGTACCTTTACAGTTATCATTAGGGGTGCAGCACATGTCCTCTTACGCAAAGTGTCCTCATCACTAAGCGTCTTGCAGTTACTACAATGGCATTTAGTCACGGCAGGAGTCATGTAACCCACACTCTTCCTGTAACAATTTAGTGGATACTAAGGAACCTGATGGCATGGGACTAGACAAGACAGAGACAAGGTTTTGAATTCAAGTCTGTATTTCCACAAGTGCAGCAAAGTATAAACAAATCCATGTGAGGAAGCAAACTGTGAACCAAAAGCAAATAAGTCTATATGGAGAAAGATGAACTTGAACTTAGTCCCATTAATTCAAGCACTGTGCGGCTGGCACAATAAAATTATCAGCAGGAAATAGTTCTTGTAAACAGAGAATATTTATAAGAGAAATGATAGGAGTGTAGGTGTGTCACGGTCCGCGCTGCTCCAGTGCAAAAAAAACTCAGCAAAGAGTCAGAAAATCATCGGTCAGATTTCCATCCTTTTATTTCTTCCTCTAACGCGTTTCGGCGCCCCACCTGGCGCCTTCCTCAGGGATATCCTGGTTAGTGGTCGGTGGAGGTCCTGCAGCAGCTTGGAGTATCTTCAAATGCCTTCAAACCAGTTGTGGGAATCACAACTGAACCAGGTGAGTGGCACCTCAGCACCCCTCCACTACTCTCAGTGTCACTAGTGATAGGGCACTATTGCGCCTCTTGTCCCCCACCCTCTTATATTTTTACAATATTTATAAGAGAACATAAGTCCCAGAAACAGTATTAAAGCAGAACAATCTGTTCAGCAATCAGATGATTAACCAGTGTACACTAGGGCTGAAAATAAATCCTGAATAGTGTCTTGCAGTGCAGGCTGCACTGAAACCTACAGTGTACACTGGCAACGAAGTCCGGTTTCACACCACGGTTTGGAGCTGTCAGGTTCTTTCCGGATTGAACCAGACAGAACCTGATCCGGTTTTGGCCCCATGTGTCGTTGTGGTGCCGGATTGGCATTATTTGACCTCAGGTTTTGTGCTTTTTTGCCTGGAACTGGTTGTCTTCATTTTTTGCACCAGACATAAAATCGGTGTCTGCATTATTTTTGTGTCCATTGCAAAAAACTAACAAAACCGGATCCTCCCGGATCCGGGGTGATTCGGTGCCCATAGCATGGGAGTCTATAAGCGCCGGATCGCCCTGGATCCGGCAAAGGAACCGGATCTTTTCCTGGATGCCTTTTACTGAAGAGCGGCAGCTCTGAAGCACAGCCACGCTCATTCAGTACCATGTACAGCAGCAGCACTTCAGAGCCGGCGCTGAAGTTCAGCACCAAGGGGAGCTCCACTGCTTAAATTTCAGCACAGTGGATAGCTCTCCTGCACATGCAAGCTGACATTTCAGCACTGGACAGCAGCAGAGACGTGCACAACTGAATCCTGTACAAGATAAGTTCAGAAGGCACATTTGCCCTCAGTTTGTGCTCGTCCGGTGCTGTCAGTTTCTGTCCAGTGCATCCTGCAAAACTCCGGACAGAACCTGACAGCTCCAAACCGTGGTGTGAAGCTGGCCTAACAGGTAACAAGAAATTTTTACAGACTGTGGAAGTCCAGCAGGCAAGTAAAGAAGTTCATCCCAGTAGTCTAGGTAGATGAATGTAGGCAGCCAGGACACCGATGAAGCACAGTAAAGCAGGTCATTGGCAGCAGGTGCAGCAAGGAATGACCTGGACTTAAGGAGAATTATTCTAAGGCCAGCTTTGCACTATGATTGTTTGGATCCAAGTTGGCCCCTATTATATCCCTATGGCGCCGGATGGGGCCAGATGGCAGCTACTTGCCATCCGTTTTACTGTCTGTCCAGCTGGATCCGGGGGATTTCATTTTATGCCCCGGACACAAAATCGAAGCTTGCAGCATTTTTTGTGTCTGGGGCAAAAATTGGACAAAATCGGATCCGGCGCAATCAGGCACCCCATGATATGGGAGTCTATGGGCACCGGATTGCCCCGGATCCGTCAAAAAATCAGGCCTGTTCCCAGACACCAGGTGCTGAACGAGTGGCGGCTTTGAAATTCAAGCCGCAATCGTTCAGCACCTGCACAGCGCAACTAAAATAGCCGCCGGCTGAAATTTCAGCACGTGGAGAGCTCCACTGCTGAAATTTCAGCACTTGGACAGCGGCAGCGGCGCGCAGGGAGGATTCCGGCAGAAAACAGGATCAGAGCGCATATTTGCCCTGCGGTTCTATTTTGTCCGGGGCTGTCAGCTTCTATTCGGTGCTTCCTGCAAAACATCGGAAAGAACCTGCAGCAAATAAATGTGGTGTGAAGCCAGCCTTACAAGTGGGACAAAAAGTAACTTTTCATTTTTTTTTCCACATTGTCTTAATCCTGTGTAGCACCTGAAGGGTTAATAAATTCTCAGATAAAATTTTTTAATAATTTGAGGGGTGCAGCTTTGATTGATATCAATATTGGGGAGTTTCTGATATATAAGACCCTCAAAGTAATTTCAAAACTGAATGAGCCCCTGAACAATAGAATTTGTAACTTTCTGTGAAAAAAATTATAATTGCGGCAAAATTTTAACTATTTTAACATCCTATCAAAATAAAATTATATTTGAAAAATAATGCTGACATAAAGTTGACATAGAGAAAATGTTGCTTATTAAAGAGGAACTCTGGGGAGATAAAAAATTTTTCGCACTGCTCCTGCCCTCGTACATGATGAACAGGGGCGGACTGGCACCTGGTGGCAGGGGGGCAAGTGCCCCCCAGGCTGGTGTAATTGTCCTCATTTAGGGCAGCCCCCATACATTTAGGGCAGCCCCCCCTCTTTGCGGCCGCTGCTGCTTGTATGTCAGCAGACACCACTGGGCGCTCACCGTGAAGCATGGCGAGTGTACCGCCCCCCCCCCCCCTGTTCCTCACCTCGACCAGCAGCAAAGTCCCCCCCGTTCCTCACTTGGTCCACCAGCACCCCCCCCCGCTCCTCACCTGCTAGGGCTGCCACCCGGGGCAAATTGCACCAGCCCGCCCCTGATGATGAAGCAGAGCCGGGCACTGCAGTTCTAGGATCTATAGATCGCTTATAAATCAATAAAATCATGCCTGCTCCTCAGCAATCACACCTCCCTTTCTGGGACAGAGAAATTCAGTCATGCATAGTGCTAAGGTTTCAGGGGACAGGAAGGTACTAAGCTGATATGGGAGAGGGGGACCATGTCAGTGCTGAATCAATCGATGTCTTCCTCTGCTCCTGGCTTGACAATGACAGCACACATGCACCATCATATCATTGTACAGCAGAGGATCACAGCATGTATTTATATCTGCTTGGTGACATGATTGTTATTTGAAGGGAGAACATCTCTGTTCATAATTTACATATGATGGTATATCAGGGCTGGATTGTACTGTAACCATGGGGCCAGCATCCACACCCCATGCCATGCCCCTGTTCATACTTAAGTACAGGGGAACGAGAATGTAAATGATCCTAGAGCCCCCAGGTTCCACTCCTCCAACCTCCTGATTTCATTAGCAGTATGAGGTTGAAATTCTCGGTCCACTGAGGGAGGGGTGAGAGCTGGGGAGCAGATATGATTTTATTGATTAGTAAGCGATCTATAGATCCTAGAACCGTAGTGCCCAGCTTTGCTTTATCATGCAGGAGGGCAGAGATAGTACAATTGTTTTACATTTTTTAATCTCTCCAGAGTTTCCCTTTGATTATTTTGTGTGGAATGAGTAGCTTGTTTACAGATATAAACATTCAATGTTTTAAAATTGCTAATTTTTCAACATTTTCATATTATACTATATAGAGGACTATGAGGGGTGCATTATAATATATGGAGGACTATGGAATGCATTCAACTATATGGAGGACTATGGTGTGCTTAATAATATATAAACTATGGGGTGCATCACACAATATGGAGGACTATGGGGATATATTATAACTAGCTGTGAGCACGATGCAAATGCATCGGGATTCTAGAACGTGCATTAATTTGATTATAGTAGTTATAGCTACTTTTTGGGGGAGTCCAATACTTTTTTTGGGGGGTCCAATACTTTTTGGGGGGGTCCAATACTTATTGGGGCGCGTTCAATGCTTTTTGGGGCGCGTTCAATACTTATTGGGGCGCGTTCAATGCTTTTTGGGGCGCGTTCAATGCTTTTTGGGGCGTGTTCAATACTTTTTGGGGGGCGTTCAATACTTATTGGGGTGTGTTCAATACTTTTTGGGGCGCGTTCAATACTTTTTGGGGCGCGTTCAATACTTATTGGGGTGCGTTCAATACTTTTTGGGGCGCGTTCAATACTTATTGGTGTGTGTTCAATACTTATTGGGACGCGTTCAATACTTTTTGTGGCGCGTTCAATACTTTTTGGGGCGCGTTCAATACTTATTGGGGTGCGTTCAATACTTTTTGGGGCGCGTTCAATACTTTTTGGGGCGCGTTCAATACTTATTGTGACGCGTTCAATACTTATTGGGGTGTGTTCAATACTTTTTGGGGGGTGTTCAATACTTATTGGGGTGCGTTCAATACTTATTGGGGTGTGTTCAATACTTATTGGGACGCGTTCAATACTTTTTGGGGCGCGTTCAATACTTTTTGGGGCGCGTTCAATACTTATTGGGGTGCGTTCAATACTTTTTGGGGCGCGTTCAATACTTATTGGGGTGTGTTCAATACTTATTGGGATGCGTTCAATACTTTTTGGGGCGCGTTCAATACTTATTGTGACGCGTTCAATACTTATTGGGGTGCGTTCAATACTTTTTGGGGCGCGTTCAATACTTATTGGGGTGTGTTCAATACTTATTGGGATGCGTTCAATACTTTTTGGGGCGCGTTCAATACTTATTGTGACGCGTTCAATACTTATTGGGGTGTGTTCAATACTTTTTGGGGGGTGTTCAATACTTATTGGGGTGCGTTCAATACTTATTGGGGTGTGTTCAATACTTATTGGGACGCGTTCAATACTTTTTGGGGCGCGTTCAATACTTTTTGGGGCGCGTTCAATACTTATTGGGGTGCGTTCAATACTTTTTGGGGCGCGTTCAATACTTATTGGGGTGTGTTCAATACTTATTGGGATGCGTTCAATACTTTTTGGGGCGCGTTCAATACTTATTGTGACGCGTTCAATACTTATTGGGGTGTGTTCAATACTTTTTGGGGGTGTTCAATACTTATTGGGGCTGAGTGCTCGCAATGGCCGCTTCGCGGCCATTGCGAGTCGCTGGCCGAAAATAGAACTAGAGGCTCGACCATTGCGAGTCGCTGCCTGAGTGGTAAATCGCTAACTTTGTAGCCGAGCCTCTGGTTCTATTTTCAGCCAGTGACTCGCAATGGCCGCTTCGCGGCCATTGCTCGCGCGTGGTGACGTCACAGTGTGACATAGCCACGGCGTTTTCGGGGGCCGACACGAAAATGCCTACGGCAATTATAGAGTAGATATAATAATGAATATATCAATATAACAATAATATTAATAATGGATTAATAATAATAATTAATATTAACACTAATAATAATAATATAAATAAATAATCATAATGAATAATCAATTGTATTGGGCCAAAAAGATATATAATTATGAATATATCAATATATAATAATAATATTAATACTATATTAATAGTAATAATTAATATTAACAATAATAATAATAATATTAATAAATAATCATAATGAATAATCAATTATATTGAGTAAAAAAGATATCTTAGCTGATATTGAAGGGATGATGTTCCAGCACTGGTTTTCCGACGTCCGTCCCACAGGATCACCAAGGCATAATCGATTAATAATAATAATTAATATTAACACTAATAATAATATTAATAATTAATAATCGATTATATTGGCCCAAAAAGATGTCTTGTAGGGATGAGGTTCCAGCACTGGTTTTCCGACGTCCGTCCCACAGGATCACCAAGGCAGGAATAATTTGTGAGGAAAACTTAAAGGAAACACTATAAAATGGCGGCGGGGGGAGTATAGTGATTGGTAGACAAAGGGGAGTATGGTGATTGGTAGGCAAAATGGGTTGCTACCCAGCAACAGCGCAGTCAGCCACAGGATTTTCGCGGGCAAACCTGCAAGTGTAGCGACTCGCAATGGCCTCGCGGCCATTGCTCGCGCTACACAGCGAGTCGCAATAGATCCCCATTGAAAGTATAGGGGGAGTTACGGCAGGTGCGGTGACTGAGGTAGTGACTCGCAATGGCCTGGCGGCCATTGCTCGCGCTACACAGCGAGTCGCAATGAATCCCCATTGAAAGTATAGTGGGACGTGCGGCAGCTGAGGTAGCGACTCGCAATGGCCTCGCGGCCATTGCTCGCGCTACCTCAGCGGTAAATCGCTAACTTTGTGGCCGAGCCTCTGGTTCTATTTTCGGACAGCGACTCGCAATGGCCGCTTCGCGGCCATTGCTCGCGCGTGGTGACGTCACAGCGTGACATAGCCACGGCGATTTCGGGGGCCGACACGAAAATGCCTACGGCAATTATAGAGTAGATATATGGAAAAATATAAAGGGTGCATGATAATATGTGAAGAACTATGGAATGCATTATACTATATGGAGGAATATAGAGGATGCATGATAATATATGGAGGACTGTGGAATGCATTATTCTATATGTAGGACTATGCGGTGTATAATACTGTATGGACTATGTGTTCCCCTTTATACTATATAGAGGACTATGGGGGTGTCATGCTTAGGAGGAGAGGGAATCAGGTAACTAGATGGTGTAATGGGCGAATGGCTTTAGGGGAGCCTAATCTGATCCTGGTGCTGGGATCCCTGGATCACTCTGTTCTCGGAGGTACCTCTGATGGTGAGGAGGTCTGAGCCACCACCCTTTTTCCTAAGCTTCTGATTAGCCTTAGGCTGAGGACACTACCTCCACCCACGGGTCAGGAATCACAGCTACTTCCAAGGCAATAGAACTCAAGGAGAGAATTCAGCTCAGCTGCAAGGCATCTTCACAGCTCAGTGACCAAGAGTAAGTGACCAAGTGACACCATCTCACCATCACCTCTCCCCTCTCCTACTGTCTCCCCAACCATCCCTCATAGACTGTGAGCCCTTGTGGAGAGGGTCTTCTGCCCTATTGTACCTGTATGATTTGACTGTCGTCATTTTATGTTCTTGTCCTCGTCTGCCCCTACACATGTAAAGTGCCATGGAACCCAATGGTGCTATATAAATAAAAAATAATAATAACTTTATCAATTGTGTCTGACAGAGGAAAGGGAAAAAGTGCTTCAGTGTCCGCGCTGCTGCTCCGAGACCAAAGAAACGCAGACACGGGAATGTCTGGATCAGCTACAGCTTTTATTTTCCGACGCGTTTCAAAGCCTCCTCCCGAGCTCCTTCCTCCTTCCTCAGAAAATAAAGGCTTTAGCTGATCCAGACATTCCCGTGTCTGTGTTTCTTTGGTCTCGGAGCAGCAGCGCGGACACTGAGGCACTTTGTCCAAGAATCTGCATTACGACCACGGTCACCGTTGAGAGTGCGGTCCCTGCAGCAGCTGCTTGTATGCTATTCTACCAGTTGTGGGTTTCACAACTAACAAAGGTGAGCAATTCCACATCGCTAAGTGAAAGTGTCATCTGAGATAAGACCATATATGTGCATTCTTTTTTTCACAGAGGAAAGGGAAGGCTACTTAAAGGTCAGTAGGAGGGAGCACTAGGTGAGCCACACTGAGCCTCACATCAACCAGCAATTGAGCACAAGACCTTCACATCTATACCTACATCACCAGCAGCTGAGTACAAGTCCTTCACATCTACAGCTCATGAAGCTCCTGTAGAAATGCAAACACACACAGCAGCATCAGCGAAGTCAGTGCAAGCTGAGCACGTGACAGTACCCCCCTTTTATGAGAGGCCTCAGGACTCTAAACTGGACATGTCCAGCAAAGGTCTAACCTTCCTGAGTGATGACCTGTGAAAATGATTATGGGTACAGAGCACAGGAGGAAGCTCTAGCTGAAACAGCACGGGGTTGCAAATAACCGAAATCCTAACCAGACCATTAACTCCAGTGGTAGAAGCTCCAGCCTCACACTTCCACCTTACGTGGTTTGACAGGACTCACACATAGTCATCCATATTCAGGTCTGGACTTGAACGTTTATTACCAGTCATTCGAGTACAGACAGCAGGTATGGTTTTAGGAAGGGAAACAGTGGTGTCTCCCCAGACCCCAGGACTCCCTCCCTTGGTTTACACAGTGGGAACAACCGCCTTCCCCCATCATGTTGTCCAAGGATGATGTCTAGACATGACATGAGGCTGAGGTGTAGGTTGAGCTTTACCCACATTCTTCAGTAAGCTCCTAAACACTTCAGCTGATGATGCAGGAGTAGGTATAATCAACACGGTCGTGACAGTAGTACCTAAGCACTTCCCCTCACAGAAAGTACCCTAACTAACTACCTCTCTGGCCCACCAGTCAATCACCGGGTTATGCTTTATTAGCCAGGGAAGGCCCAACACTATTGATGTAAGTAATTTATCCAAAATGTGACAAGACAGGATCTCCTGGTGCAGAGGTCCTATGCCAAGGTTCACATTATGCACTACTTGGGTAATCACCTCCTGGCTAAGGGGAGCAGAGTCAATGACGGAGATGGGAATGGGTGTCGCTAACGCGCTACAAGCTAGACCATGGGTCTGAGCAAAGCAAGAATCCATAACATTGAGTCCTGCTCCACTATCGAGCAGCATCGGCACAGTCTCAGTCTTACCATCACCCAGCACTTTCGCAGACAGTGTTAATGGAGACTTAAATAGGAAGGAAATATAGTCCCTCCGGTCGTCTCCTTCCGAATGACCCAAGGTCATCTTAGACTGTGCACTTGTTCCAGAGCGATGTGGACAAACCCTCATAAAATTATTGTTTTTTCCACGATAGAATCAAGCTCCGCCCACTTGATGAACCATAGTCACAGGGGGTTTAGCCCGAAGACCAACTCCCCCAAATTGCATAGGTTCGTCGCATGGAACCTGCTCAGCAGCGATAGCCACGGAAGACAAAGTTGGTCTCGGTCTCTCCCTCAGACGTCTGTCCACCTTGATGGCTAAGGACATAGCAGCCTCCAATGACTCAGGTGCAGCATACTGAACCAGGGTGTCTTGTAGTCAAGCTGACAAACTCAAGCAGCACTGAGTCCTGAGAGCAGGGTCGTTCTACTGGGGTATCAGTAACCCATCTCCAAAACTCAGAGCAGTACTCCTCCACTACCCGTGTCCCCTGCTCGAGTTTATGGAGATTCAACTCTGCGAGAGTCACCCTATCAGGAGCACTATACACCTGAGCCAGAGCAGCAAAAAATCCATCCACTAACTGCAAGATGGGATAGTTGGTGGGGAAAGAGAAGGCCCAGTTCTGGGGATCTCCCTTAAGAAGGGAGATAATAATCCCCATATGCTGTTCCATGCTCTACAAAGAACAGGGCTGAGGCTTGAAATAAAGCTTACAGGCCTCTCTAAACACCAAGAATTTGCTCCAGAAAATCTATCAGGGAGGGCTATCTGGGGTTCTTGTGTAGCTTGGGAGTGAGCCATTGCCAGATACCTCACTACTTGTTGTAACTGTTGCACAACATGAGTCAGCAGACCGGTGACCTCAGTAGAGATGGCCTGCATCAGTTGTGTAAAGGCATCAGCAGATGAAGCCTGAGACATGGTGACTCAGAAAAACAGATATGGGCTGTTGATAATGTCACGCTTAGGAGGAGAGGGGAATCAGGTAACTAGATGGTGTGATGGGCGAAGGGGTTTAGGGGAGCCTAATCTGACCCAAATGCTTGGGTCCCTGGATTGCCCTGTTCTCAGAGGTACCTCTGATAGTGAGGAGGTCTGAACTGTCACCCTTTTTCTTGATTAGCCCTAGGCTGAGGGCCCCTACTTTCACCCACGGGTCAGGAATCATAGCTACTCTCAAGGCAATAGAACTCCAGGAGAAACTTCAGCTCAGCTGCAAGGCATCTTCACAGCTCAGTGACGAAGAGTAAATAACTCTATCAACGGCATCTGACAGAGAATAGGGAAGGCTACTTAAAGGCCAGTGACACGGAACTCCAGGAGAGCCACACCCAGCTTCACATCAACCAGCAATTGAGCACAAGACCTTCACATCTATACCTACATCCCCAGCAGTTGAGCACAAGACCTTCACATCTGTACCTCATGCAGCTCCTGAAGAAATGTAAATACAAACACACACAGCAGCATCGGCAAAGTCAGTGCAATCTGAGCACGTGACAGGGGGGCACATTATACTATATGGAAAGTGTTGTGGGGCCATTATAATATTTAAAGGGCTATGATGGGCAATAATGATATTTGGACAGCTGTGTGGAGGCCAGTATACTATATGGAAGACTTTGAGGATGCCTTTATACTTAACAGAGACCTATTTGAGGGCCATTATACTGTATGCAAGCAATTATACAGTGAGAAGGTTTTTGTGGTGTCCATCATACTGTGCAGAGGGCTGCGTGGGGGCCATTTTACTCTTTGGAGGGCTGAAGAGTTGTTGGGGATATTATATTTTATGTAGGCCCTTTATAGTACATGAAGGGCTGTGTGTGGTCACAGTTGGGGATCATACTGTGTTGGGGTCACCATACTTTGCCGGGGTAGTTGAGAGTGGGTACATTAGGGCCATTATGCTGTGCCTGTGGAGGAATTGACTGAAGGTGTATCATACTGTGTTTTGGGGGAACTTTTGGTGATATCTTACTTTATGGATGCAATGAAAGGGGAATCTAAGGGCTTCAAAGGAGGAAAACTACTTAATTCTGAAAAGTTATGACAAATGCTCGTATGTGACCTAGTCAAATATCGTTTTTTTTTTGGGGTGGTGACAATTATACATTCTGCTATGGTGCCCAAACATTTGTGCATATGCTCCTGTCAATCGCTGGTGATTCTGTGCACAGATAACTGGTCTGAGAATTGTTTCCTTCAGCTAGAAAAAGAGTTGTGTTTTCCATAGCCCAAACTGTACAAAAGGATTGAACAAATATGAATAAAACATACAGTACAGACATAAATTAATTTATTGAAATGTAAAAGACTACGACCATAAATTGATGTATCTACGGAATGAGCTAAAGTAAAAGTGCAGCTCAGGAATATATTGCAGACCCTTTTATAGACTCAGAGTTCAGTGATGTTGCCTAAAGCTGTCTGTGGCTTAGGGGAGATCAGATAGTCATGGCTGGCTCTTGTTCATATGGTAATCGGATGCATGTGTCTGTGGGAATATTTTTGGTCTTGGTTTTCTAGCCGTGCCTGGCAGGAAGACTTTAGAGCTCGTGATTAGATATGTTGGGCAGTGTGGTGACTATAATTTGCCAAGGTCACTGTAGGACAGACAGGAAGTTGTTCACCCACAGCATTCTGGGATTTGTAGTATTTAAACATAGCATTGCTAAAAAAAAACAGATACAAAAGGACTCGCAATGCACAATGTATATCCAGTAGAGGGGATTGAATCTTTTGAAATTCAAATTAACCAGGTTCAAAATATTTTTCAAAACCCTAAAATCCCACAATATCTAAGAGAAGCACATGAGGGGTTAATGACCACGCTGCTGAGATCCACAGGAGATCAAGAGTTAAAGTTATACCATAGGTTTATTGTCAACGCGTTTCAAGGCTCTCTGGTCCCTTCCTCAGGACAAACCAAAGGGACATGTCATAGCTGCAGGATTGCAATATACAGTGTGTTTCAATAGACTCTATTGTATAGAGTGTGTAGTTAGAAATTCAAAAAGCCTGTGAATGGGCTGGCATACCACTTGTACAAAGTTTGTCTCATAACATATTAAATGGTTAAAAGACATACCTAATGATTATAACAATTTCATGACATTTAAAAAGTCCTATAAAACATTGCATTTATTTTATCTAATATATAAAGCTGAATGTGTGTATGTGTGTATGTGTGTGTGTATGTGTGTATATCCGGGATTGGCATCTACACCGTCGCAGCTACAGCCGCAAAATGTTGCAGAGTCACACGTCTGGACCCCGGGAGCGTCATAGGCTATGTTGTGAGGCGAAATTTTAACCCTGCGCGTTCCAGTTCACCAAACAATTTTGCCCCTATCTACATAATGGGAAAAAAGGGAAAGGAAACGTGTGGGAGGAAAATCGACAGATGTCAGCTATAGAGACAAAATTTTGCACAGTCACACGTCTGGACCCCGGGAGCGTCATAGGCTATGTTGTGAGGCAAAATTTTAACCCCGCGCATTCCGTGAATTCACCAAACAATTTTGCCCCTATCTACATAATGGGGAAAAAGTGACAGTTACCAGTTGACAGTTGTGAATGAGAGGGGCTTAATGATAGCGCCAAAGACTAACAGCACATGCCAGCATATAGTCACTAAGATGGGGCCCCAACATGAGATATTCACCACACACATGTATACACACCACACGCACACAAAGAGTAACAGCAAGTGTATAGTCGCTAAAATTCAGCCCCAACATTGGATACTCACCACGCACCCGAACAAACACACACCACAAAGAGACACACACCACAAAGACACACACACACCCCCAAGGGGACACACACACACTCTATAACGACACATGCACTCACCACACAGGGACACACACACCACAAAGAGACACACACACACCACACAGACCCCCCCACAGGGACACACACGCATAGCCACCCTATAGGGACACATGCACTCACCCCACAGGGACACACACACCACAAAGAGACACAAACACACCACACAGACCCCCCCACAGGGACACACACACATACACACCCTATAGGGACACATGCACTCACCCCTCAGGGACACACACACACAACAAAGGGACACACACAACACAGAGACACACCCCCACACACAGACACCCCCCCACAGGGACACACACACACATACACACCCTATAGGGACACATGCACTCACCCCACAGGGACACACACACACACCACAAAGAGACACACACAACACAGATACACACACACACACCACAGACCCCCACACAGGGGCACACACACATACACACCCTATAGGGGCACATGCACTTACCCCACAGGGACACACACACCACAAAGAGACACACACAACAGAGACACACACCACACAGACCCCATCCCACAGGGACACACACATACACACCCCAGGGACACACACACCACACAGACAGACACAGATGTGCACAAATCACCTCACATAACTCGCCTCATACGTGTGCTATCTTTATTTTCCAAACATAAACATCTGATTAAAAACAGCCAATGTGCAACACATGTGTCATATAGGGAATTAAGGCAGATGTCAGTCACATGAGCTGTCTATTATGTGTATGTGTGAGCAGTGGCGTAACTAGAGTCTGAAGGGCCCCGGTGCGAAATTTGGACCGGGGCCCCCCCCCCCGCCCCCTTTCCTCGCGCGCTCACATTAGTCAGATGTATGGGCCCTATATAACGTTCTAAATCCTATAAAGACTCACGAATTGACCCCTTTCCCCTTCAGTAAGTATTAATGTCCCTCATCCTGCTATATATGGTCCTCCTCCTGGAATATGCCCTTATCCTGGTATATATGGTCTTCCATTATAGTAGAACGCAGCCTCATAGCCCTCCATATAGTAAAATGCAGCCTCATATCCTTCCACATAGAATAATGCAGCCTCATAGCCCTCCATATAATATAATGCTGCCTCATAGCCCTCCATATAATATAAAGCAGCCTCATTGCCCTCCAAATAATATAATGCAGCCTCATAGCCCTCCATATACCGTAATATAAAGCAGCGTCATAGCCCTTCAGCTAATATAATGCAGTGTCATACCTCTCTAGATAATATAATGCAGCGTCATAGCTGTCCAGATAATATAATGCAGCATCATAGTTCTCCAGATAATATAATGCAGCCTCAAAGCCCTCCTGATATTATAATGTAGCCTCATAGCCCTCCAGATATTATAATGTAGCCTCATAGCCCTCCAGATAATATAATGCAGCCTCATAGCCCTACAGATAATATAATACAACGACGTAGCTCTCCAGATAATACATTCCTACGTCATAGGCCTTCAGATAATATAATGCAGCGTCATACCTCTCTAGATAATATAATGCAGTGTCATAGCTCTCCAGATAATATAATGCAGCATCATAGTTCTCCAGATAATATAATGCAGCCTCATAGCCCTCCTGATATTATAATGTAGCCTCATAACCCTACAGATAATATAATGCAGCCTCATAACCCTACAGATAATATAATGCAGCCTCATAGCCCTACAAATAATATAATGCAGCCTCATAGCCCTACAAATAATATAATGCAGTGTCATAGCTCTCCAGATAATATAATGCAGCGTGATAACTCTCCAGATAATATAGTGCAGCCTCATAGTCCTACAAATATAACCCAGCCTCATAGCCCTATCAAAACTTCTCTGAAGAAAAACACTTTAAGGCCCCTTTAACATCACCGTTTTGCTGATGTTTGCGGCCGATCCGGCAGGTGGCGCCGCACTTGCGTTTTGGATCTGGCAAGCCCCATGTATTCTCTATGAGGCTTGTGGTCCAGTGCGGCAAGTGTGGTTCTGCCGGATGCATCAGATCCGGCACTTGCGGCCGCAAAAAAAAAAACGCTGCTTGCAGCTTTTTTTTTCGTGGCCGCAAGTGCCGGATCCGGCGTAACCGCACTTTACACACCAGACCGCAAGCCTCATAGAGAATACATGGGGCTTGCCAGATCCGAAACGCAAGTGCGGCAGTTAGGTGGCAGATCCAGCAGATGCGGCGCCACCTGCCGGATTGGCCGCAGACATCAGCAAATTGCTGATGTGAAAGGGGCCTTAAATGTTTTTTTTTTCAGAGATGTTTGTGTCACACACTCCCACACACACACACTCCCACACACACACACACACACTCACTCCCACACACACTCCCACACACACTCCCACACACACACTCCCACACACACACACTCCCACACACACTCACACTACCACACATTACCACACACACTCCACACACACACTACCACACACACACACACACACACACACTCATACATACACACTACCCACACACACACTACCACACACACTACCACACACACACACACTACCACACACACTACCACACACACACTCATACATACACACTACCACACACACACTACCACACACACACACTACCACACACACACTACCACACACACATACTCGTTTAAGTGCTTTAGGGGGACACCTGACTGGAACATGTATTGTGGGGACTACCATTCCCTGCAGTGATATTAACAAGGCAATCACATAGGAATATTTAAGTGCAATGTGTAACCACAGTTATCACTTGAGCTAATCAATATTGCTTAAAATAAGGAACCTGATTTTTACTATCCTTGTGAGGACCGTTTCATGAACAATGACCATCTGGGGACATCTGTAAATACACACATCTCCGGAACAATGACCATCTGGGGACATCTGTAAATACACACATCTCAGGAACAATGACCATCTGAGGACATCTGTAAATACACACATCTCAGGAACAATGACCATCTGAGGACATCTGTAAATACACACATCTCAGGAACAATGACCATCTGAGGACATCTGTAAATACACACATCTCAGGAACAATGACCATCTGAGGACATCTGTAAATACACACATCTCAGGAACAATGACCATCTGAGGACATCTGTAAATACACACATCTCAGGAACAATGACCATCTGAGGACATCTGTAAATACACACATCTCAGGAACAATGACCATCTGGGGACATCTGTAAATACACACATCTCAGGGTTTTAACCACCTGGGGACTAAGATATTTTTCTGCTGTTAGGTCACTAACAATGGAGGTCTATAGGGAAATTACATTTAAGGCTCGCCCACACAAGCGTATTTGCCCGTCTGTGCAGTGTCCGCAAATAGGGATCAAAGCTTTGGTCTCTAATTGCGGACACTGCACAGACGGGCAAATACATTCGTATGGGAGAGTCCTAACTTGTTGAAAAAAAAAATCACCACACCAAGACCATGCTGTTTTTTTACACAAACTGCCAATTACCCAAGAAATACAAAGTGAGAAAATGCTCCATCTACAATGCTTTTCATTTTGTGGTTATTATACTTTCCCTGTTCAGTTCTAGCCAATCTGTCAGCAGCATTTTTCTGCGAAAAAAAACAGGTATAAACATTTAATGATCTGTTTGAGAACAAAAAATGTTTGTTTTGCCTATAATAACCAATCACAGCTTTGGTATCAACCTCTGATTAGTTGCTATAGGTGATTAAGACAGAGTGAGAAGTACAGGCCAATGGATTTTTATAGAAAATGGTGCGTGTAACACCAGCCTTACCAATTTTACCATTGATGTTGCATTCAGGCCCTTAAAGTTCATGTATTATTTCCTTCCCGCAAAATGACCTAACTCTACATTAAAGGGGTATTCTGGGAATACAGAATTCCCAGTACCTGGCAGGACACCTGTATGGAGAGAAGGGGGACTGGTGCTTATAGTCTCGTCACCGGCGGCCTTCCATGCCATGCAGCAGCCTCCATCACCGGCGCCGCAAAGTCCCAATGTGTCGGGCCGGCATCTATCGTTCATGTTACCGGCGGCTACTCACGCTTCACTGGTTAGGCTCGATCTGCTTCTGAAGCCTGTGAGTGGCTGGCAATCACGTGTACAATGATGTGGTGCCAGACACTTCCGGTTTTTGTAGCGCTGGTGACGGGAGCCCCTGCTCAGGACAAGAGACCGCGGGTGATGGTAAGTACCAGTCCGCCTCCTATCCCTACAGGTGTCCTGCCGGCTGACAAGAATTCTCTATTCCCAGAATACTCCTTTAAGATACTAGTTTACAATTGACATATGGTACCATGATTTGGATGAAGTGAGCACAAAAGCAGTACTAATATACAGTGTAGGTAAATTAATAAATAAATGTGACAGACAAATATTGAATGCCAAAGTAACAAATTTATTCAACATTTTATATAAAATACATATGTAAAACAATTGAAGTTGCAGGGTTGAAACAGAGTGGAGTAAGGCTGCCTTCACATTTGCGTATGTGAACGCAGCTTATGCTGCGTTCCAATACGCATTCAAACGCATGCGCACTGCGGTCCTATGTTTAACATAGGAACGCATAGTGCCTGCGTTTGGCAGCGTTTGCTGCGTTCGGGTGTCGGAGACCATAATCTGCTCCTTCCGTGTGTCCCGCGCTCCGCACCCGGGACGCAGCATGTCGCATCTCTGGTGCGGGCGAGAGTGTGTGATCTGTACGCAGGCATCCGCCTGCGCACAGATCACTAATGGCGGGCAATGAGAGCGCACGGCGATCTGCAAGCATCTGCAGACCGCCGTGCGCCTCCATTATAAACATAGGGGCCGCGGTCTGCATGCAGATGTTGCAGATGCATCTGCAAAACGCTGCAGATGCATCTGCAAGTCTGAAGGCAGCCTTAGAACAGTTCACAAGTTGTGGAAGGAGGGCGAGTACACGGAGGTCACAAAAAAGCCTTTGGTAAAACAGATCAAAATCTTGGAGTTTCTTTAGTAATACCTTTGTTGGTCCTGGGTTACTGGGAAACCTTCTTTCCATTTAAAATTTAAGTTGAAATTAACCCAAAACTATTTAAGGCATGTTGACCTATGTATCATCAACTAGACACAATGTTAGCAATGGTAAAATGCTTTAGAGAAACCGAGAACAAAAATAATTCATTCTATCTAATACTTACCATTCAATATGTCCAAGTAAAAGCTTATGTATCTGAGCAACATAAGCATACAGCACTATGAAAATAAGTGTGAAAAACAAAACGCACAGTCAAGATTTTACAGTGTGCTATTCATCATAATAGGGCCTATTGATATCCCTAGTGTAGCATATCAAATAAAGGACAAGGGACTATATATGCACACCTGCTGTACTATACCACTTTCAGACATGCAGGTACAAGTCTTTTATCATTAAACCTAAAGGGTTTCTGGAACCAAACAGGTGTACTCGCCTATTGTTGCGCCCCTAGTCCTGGTCGGGACAATAATGGTGTTCCCAGAGCAATCTGGCATCCTGGCTCTCCAGCAACCTCTGTTAGAAACACTCTTCTTGAGCGTTTCTAGCCACTTGTGGCTGAAGGACTAAAGGCCGGAAGGTGCAGTGTATCCGAACATCATATGATGGCGTTCCAACCCATGAGATTTGCTCCACAGCAGTCAAATGCTCCGCACCAATGCATCCTGGAATACCTGCCAGTAAACAACACGGCAAAGAGGACCGGAGAAGATCTGAGGAGCGGTGGTAGGAGGTAAGTCGCATTTCTGCAACATGCTATGGCACACCGATTACCATATCTATATTGCAAAAAAAAGTTGTGACAACAGAACCCCTTCAACAACTCGACAGTTATTGTTAGCCCGTATTGATCATCATGTGTGACCACACACTTTTGGGATTATAGGTTTTATTTTTTTTTACACAATTCCCAATTTTCTGTAATAACTGTTTCCAGCACCTTAAT
>JARQOC010000008.1:59682921-59778987 GCA_033576535.1 Allobates femoralis | reverse complement strand
AAACATGGAGGAGAGCCTCTAAATATTGTTCCCATTACAAAGGAGCGGGTCTACTGTACTTGTAATGCCCATTCTGTTTTCATGGACCTAAACATTTAACCCTGGGGGGTATACATGAAAGTACTGCCTAATAATTGAACGGTGAGGGTCATCATCATCATCAAAAATATGATGTAAAAAAAATTATATTTTCGTGGCATCATGAACTACGGTCGCACTGATCATATGATGGTGGCGGATGAGGAGAAGGAGGAGCAGAACAGCAAGTAACCAAAGTAATGAAGTGTGTACCCATGTGTGGGTGTGCGGAGGTGCATGGCAATTTACCGGCATAAATTTTACATTATACTATCATTTGGTGGTGGTGTGGTGAAGTCGGGCCCAATGCAACCCTTGTTCATCTTGATCAGAGTCAGACTGTCCGCCTTCATTTACCCTTTTTTGAGGCAGGAGGGGTTGTAGCTCCAATTTGTATACGCCAAAACAATCAGTATACCCATCTCAGCGTTTGTGACTTACCGGTATACCTGCTGTAATGTAATCTCTAATCTGTCATCTCAGTGTCCAGCTAAAAACCATGTTTTGGACACCTTCATTTAGTTGTATACAGGCAGCACACCATTGAAAATGCGCAAGGCCGGTGGTACTGGACGTGATGGTGGTGCATACAGAGGCTGAGGCCATGTGCAAGCTGGAATTGCGCCACGACAAACGCCAACATTATCTCGCTCGACCTTTCTTGTCCCAATTTGTAGGGGACTGCAGCAGTACACCACTATTAAACCAAGACCAGTGAAAACAGGTTGTTAGTTGGATAGCGGATAATGCTTCCAGTCAGTTTTGCACCACCACAAGCAGCCTGTCTTCCACACGGTCAAGTGTGAGTAGCCGTGAGACTGGACCGCACATTCCACACCCTGATTCTCCTTCCTCCCACCATGCCGAGTGCCCGGACCCGGACATAATTGATCACACACTTTGACACTCTGAAGAGCTGTTCACTATCCATTCATAGATTCCGGCCTCTCGCCAGCTCCAGTTGAAGTGGGTCATGAGGAGATCGTATGTACCGATGCCCAAATATTTGAGCAGCCACGGTCTCACGAAGGCAACGGTGGGAACGTGACTCAACAAGAGGTGGCCGATGATGAGACACAATTGCCACAAAGTCAGGAGGAGAACCAGGGTGCGGAAGTGGAAGACGACGTGGTGGATGATCCAGTAACTGACCCAGCCTAGCAGGAGGACATGCAGAGCGAGGACAGCAGTGCACAGGGGAATTAGGCGTAGCATCACAACAGGCCAGAAGAAGCAGGGTGGTGTCCGCAGGCAGAAGGCAGGCAACCGTTCCTCGGAACAACAAGACGAGTGAAGTTGCCAGTACAACTACTAGGTCTTCCCGAGTCTGGCTGTTTTTTAAGGTGTCTGCAGATAATTAGAAAAAGGCCATTTGCAACACCTGCCATGCCAGCATCAGCAGGGGTAGCAAAACTAGCAGCCTGACCACCACCAGCATGATCAGGCACATGGCAGCAAAGCACCTGACTTTGTGGGATGTACAGCAGAGTACAGGAGCATTGTCTGCGGGTGACACCGCTGCGTCTTCCACTGTTGTGCGTGCAAGCCAATCCCCTGTCCATACTGCTGGTGAAGATGCCTCCTGTCCTTCACCTGTACTTGCACAAGCAGAAGTAGCACCATCAGCTACGTCCTTGTCCCAGCACAGCGCTCAGTTATCCATACCCCAATCTTTGGAACGCAGGCGCAAATACGCTGCCAACGCTGCACATGCCACAGTTCTAAATGCACAGATTTCGCGACTGCTTGCGCTGGAAATGTTGCCTTTTAGGCTAGTGGAGACGGAAGCATTCCACAACCTGATGGCGGGGGCTGTCCCACGTTACGTCCCTAGCCGACACTATTTTTCCTGGTGCACCGTCCCCGCATTACATAAGCACGTGTCACAAAACATCATACGTGCCCTTAACAACGCAGTTTCAGGCAAAGTCCACATAACCACGGACATGTGAACAAGTGCTTGCGGGCAGGGCCGGTACATCTCTCTGACAGCACACTGGGTTAATATTCTGGAAGCCGGGACCCAGTCTGAGCTTGGGACGGAACACGTCCTTCCGACACCAAGGATTGCAGGCCCTAACTCAGTCAGGGTTTCACCCAAAGTGTACAGCTCTGGAACTTCATGATCCTCACCCTCCTCCTCCTCCTTCACTTCACCCTCTACACCAGTCCAAAGCTGGAAGCGGCTAAGCGGCAACAGGCTGTGCTGAAGCTAATATGTGTAGGTGACAAACCCCACAATCCTGAAGAGTTGTGGAAAGCACTGAAACAGCAGGCAGATCACTGGCTCACACCGCAGAACCTACAGCTAGGCATGGTTGTGTGTGACAATGCCTGGAACCTGGTGGCGGCTCTGTGGCGAGGCGAGCTGACACATGTTCCATGCGTGGCCCATTTTATTATTATTATTATTATTTATTTCTATAGCGCCATTAGGTTCCATGGCGCTTTATATGAGGATAAGGGAGACAAGAACAAGTACACTAAATAGGGCTCACAGTCTACGAGGGGCGGGTTGGGATACAGTAGGATGGGGGAATGTCAGGTATGGGGCGGTCGCCTGGGTCTCATGGCAGGTTGTAGGCTTGATGGAATAGGTGAGTCTTCAGGTGACACTATAAGCTTGTCAGGGTAGGAGAGTGTCTGACGTGTTCGGGCAGGGAGTTCCAGGGTAAGGCAGATGCCCGGGAGAAGTCCTGGACTCGGTTGTGCGAAGAGGTGATGAGGGGGGAGCAGAGGAGGAGTTCTTGGGAGGAGTGGAGTTTGCGTGAGGGTAGGTATTGGGAGACCAGGTCGGAGATGTATGGTGGGGCCAGGTTGTGTATGGCTTTGTACGCCATGGTTAGTGTTTTGAATTGGGATCTCTTGGAGGTGGGGAGCCAGTGAAGGGCTTGGGAGAGGGGGGAGACAGGGGAGTAGCGGGAGGACAGGAGGACAGGTACATTAGTCGGGCAGCGGAATTGAGGATAGACTGGAGAGCTGTGAGGGAGTTAGCCAAGAGGCCATTGAGAAGGAGGTTGCAGTAGTCAAGGCGGGAGATGATAAGAGCATGAATGAGTGTTTTAGCGGTGTCGTGGGTGAGGAAGGACCGGATCCGTGAGATGTTCTTGAGCTGGAGCCGGAGGGATGTGGTGAGGGCCTCGATGTGGGGCTTGAAGGATAGGGAGGAGTCAAAGATTACCCTGAGGCACTTGGCTTGTTGGGGGACTGGGGAGGGGCGCAGCAGTTGACGCAGATGGATAGGTTGGGAAGTGGGGGGGAATTTCTTGGGGGCAAGACTATGAATTCAGTTTTGTCCATGTTGAGTTTAAGGAAGCGAGCAGAGAAGAAGGATAAGATGGCGGAAAGGCATTGTGGGATTTTGGAGAGTAGGGAGGTGATGTCAGGGCCGGACAGGTAGATTTGGGTGTCGTCGGTGTAGAGGTGGTACTGGACGCCGTGGGACTCAATGAGTTGCCCTAGGCCGAGAGTGTATATGGAGAAAAGTAGGGGTCCTAGGACTAGGACCGAACCTTGGGGGACTCCGACAGAAAGGGGGTAGGGTGAGGAGGAGGTGTGGGAGTGGAAGACGCTGAAGGTCCGTTCCGCCAGGTATGAGGAGATCCAAGAGAGGGTAAGGTGGGTGATGCCAAAGGATTCCAGGATCTGGAGAAGAAGGGAGTGGTCAACCATGTGGTCAACCTCGTGGTTCAGCGGTTTCTTAAATACTACCCGGAGCTGTCTGATCTGCTCGTAAAAGTACGTCGCCGGTGTGCCCAATTTTAGAAAATCACCTACTGCTTCAGCCACCCTTGCCAGCTTTCAGCAGCGTTTGCAAATTCCGTATCACAGACTGGTCTGTGATGTCCCCACGCATTGGAATTCCACACTGCACATGTTGGTCAGGATTTGTGAGCAGGAGAGGGCAGTTGTTGAGTACCAGCATCAACTAGGCCGTCGGTATATGGTTCAAACTCCACACATAAGACCTCAGGAGTGGACATGGATGTCCGACATATGTACCGTCCGACAAAACTTTGAGGACTTCACCAAGATGGTGAGGGGCGATGATGCCATAATTAGCTTCACCATCCCGCTTCTCTGTCTTCTAAAATGCTGTCTGCTCAAAATAAAAAATGATGCATTGCAGGCGGAGCACGATGAGTTGGAGCAATAAACCATACGGGATGATTACACACAGCACAGCCTCATCTCATCCCAACGTGCATTGGAGGACTATTACGAGGAGGAGAAGGATAAAGAAATGGAGCTACTTTCATGCGTAACTGACAGTAATACATGCACAACCATCTTACCGTCGGATGGCCAGAGGACAGGGGGAGAGGAGAAGGAGGAGGATGATGAAGACAGCATGGTCAATCATCCTGTTGTTGAGGACCTGAAGTCTTGCCTGTTAGCAGTCTGGAGCACATGGCTGACTTTATCTGATGCTGCCTGTCTTGTGACCCTCGCGTTATCAACATCCATCTTGGCGGACACTCATTACTGGTTGGTGACACTTTTAGATCAACGCTACAAGGAGAACTTTATTTCTCTTATACGGTGGCTCAAGTGGTTAGCACTGCAGCCTTTGCAGCACTTTGGCTTGAGGTTCAATTCCCACCAAGGACACAAAGGACAACATCTGCAAGGAGTTTGTATGTTCTCCCCGTGTTTGCGTGGGCTTCCTGCGGGTACTTCGGTTTCCTCCCACATTGTAAAGACATACTGATAGGATGTTTAGATTGTGAGCTCCAAGAGAGACAGCATTACTCATGTATGCAAAGTGCTATGGAATTAATAGCGCTATATAAATGAATAAATAATAATAATTCCCGAGGCGGAGAGGTCTACAAAAATGTTGCAGTACCAGAAGGCCCTAGTTGCAGAATTAGTCAAAAAATTCACTTCTGATAACGCTTGCGGCAGAGGTCGCAGTTTGGTGGACAACCAAGGTGTCCGGCCAAAAGAGGCGCAAATCAAATCCAGCAGAGGTAGGGGAAAACTCTCAAAGATCTGGGAGAGTTTTCTTAGCCCCTCCCATAGCACAAGCCCTCAGGTGCAGGGTACTGTCACAAGGACTGCAAAGTTTGTAAAGATGCTGAAGGAGTACCTTGCCGATCGTACGAAAGTGCTCCTAGATTCCTCTGTGCCTTCTAATTATTGGGTATCCAAACTGGACACGTGACAGGAATTTTCCCTCTACGCCTTGGAAGCCCTGCCCTGTCGTTAGCGTTTTGTCAGAGCGTGTTTTTATTGCCGCAGGTGGAATCATTACAGATAAACGCACCCGCCTGTCAACTGAAAATGCTGACCAGTTGTTTTCGACCTGGATACTGAAATTGAAGATTAAATTACAGCAACTATACTGGTCAGACACAAACGCTGACACAAGTATACTGAGTGTTTTTGCGAATACAAATTGTAGCTACAACCCCCTCCTGCCACACAAAAATGGTAAATGAATGCAGACAAGAGTTGGTTTGTAGCTGGACAGTGAGATTACAGATTAGAGCGTTTTAATCCCGGCAGTTTGAACGGTCAGACACAAACGCTGACGTGTATACTATGTTTTGGCGTACACTACTTGGAGCTACAAAAAACTGCTGCCGCACAGAAATTTTAAATGAATGCAGACAAGAGTAGGTTTTTAGCACGACCCTAACTTTTGAAATTAAGGCCCTGCAGCTGGACTAGTCAGACACAAACACTGACTACAATAACGAGTCTTTTGGCGTATCCTAATTTACGCTGCAACAGACAGTAGCAGCACTTAGATGCAAAATTAGTGCAGACAAGAGTATGTTTTAAGCACGACCCTAAGTTTTGAAATTAAGGCCCTGCAGGTGGACTAGTCAGACACAAACGCTGACTACAATAGCGTGTTTTTTGGCGTATCCTAATTTACGCTGCAGCAGACAGTAGCAGCACTTAAGATGCAAATTTAGTGCAGACAAGAGTAGGTTTTTAGCACGACCCTAAGTTTTGAAATTAAGGCCCTGCAGGTGGACTAGTCAGACACAAACGCTGACTACAATAACGAGTCTTTTGGCGTATCCTAATTTACGCTGCAACAGACAGTAGCAGCACTTATATGCAAAATTAGTGCAGACAAGCGTATTTTTCTAGCACGACCCTAAGTTTTGAAATTAAGGCCCTGCAGGTGGACTAGTCAGACACAAACGCTGACTAGAATAGCGTGTCTTTTGGCGTATCCTAATTTACTCTGCAACAGACAGTAGCAGCACTTAAGATGCAAATTTAGTATAGACAAGAGTAGGTCTTGAGCACGAGGCTTTTGGCATATCCTAATTTACGCTGCAACAGACAGTAGCAGCACTTAAGATGCAAATTTAGTGCAGACAAGAGTAGATTTTTAGCACGAGGCTTTTGGTGTATCCTAATTTGCGTTGCAACAGACAGTAGCAGCACTTAAGATGCAAATTTAGTGCAGACAAGAGTAGGTTTTTAGCACGACCCTAAGTTTTGAAATTAAGGCCCTGCAGGTGGACTAGTCAGACACAAACGCTGACTACAATAGCTTGTCTTTTTGTGTACCCTAATTAACGCTGCAACCTACAGTAGCAGCAATTAGATGCTAAATTAGTGTACAGAAGAGTTGGTTTTTAGCACAAGGGTTTTGGTGTACCCTAATTTGAGCTAAAACCTACTCCTTCCTATAGTGAGCTAAATAAATCCCTAAAAGCACGGTTTTTGGGATGGATGAGCCTGGAAACCAGCCCCAGATGCGATGCAGGCTGGTATACTGGCACAGCGAAGTTTGGTATATACCCTGCCTCCCTGCCTGCCTGTATACTGCTCTAGTAGTCCTCAGAAGGACTGTTGTGGTAAATAGACTGGCAGCCCTGTGCCTACACTAGCTGAAAGGCCACAAATCTCTCCCTCAATCAGCAGCAGCTCTCCCTACACTGACTGTCTAATGGCGCAGAGTGACGAGCACAGCGCGGTCAGGCCTTATAAAGACCTGATGACGCTGTGCGGCCAGCCAATCACTGTAATGCCACAACCAACATGGCTGTGGCAGTACAGTGTCTGTCAGCCAATCCCTGCATGCGGGCTGGCTCTGAAAAGAGCGCCAACATGCAGGGAGGTGGACCCCGAGCATAGCAAGAGTATCGCGAGATTACTCGGTACTCGCCGAGTAGCCTGAGTACCGTGATATTCGTGCGAGTACCGAGTAGTGACAAGCATACTTGCTCATCTCTACTTAAGACTACTTGACACACTAGGATGTCGTTAATGATATCGTTAAAACGTCAAGCTTTTTTGATCATTCAAACAATGTCGTTTGTGCATTGTTGCATGTAAACATAAGATCTTGAAACGAGAAATCGTTGGAACGTTCATCAAAAATTTGAGATCTGGACCTCAAATCTATTGTTCGTCTTCCAATTAATGTTCTGTGAACAAGCCACATTGTTCAGTGTGACACCTTTTTGAATCATGTTGTTCACAATTCTTCTATTCCTGCCGCTTTGTAAAATCGTTCACTAAGTTGTTTGCGAAGTAGCTGGCGCGTTGCCAAATTTAACATCGTTAACGATATCCATGCGTGTGACAAGGCACTAACGATGTCGAAATGACAGCGGTCACGTGACATCGTTAACAATATCATTCACTAGGTTGGAGCGTGTGACGGTACCTTTAGAAATATATCTGAAAAAGTCTCCCAACAACAATTCGCTTTTCTTATGAGAACACACTTTGAAAAGATCCCACAATCTGTCATATTTATTATTTCATCCTAGAAATCAGATTATATTAATTTAATTAGTCAGAAGCACAAACATCATCCTGTGAGACTAAGCAGCTGCTATTTTCATTATTCCCAATCTTTAATGTGGGAGGAGTTCACATTTCTTCTAATTTTCATGCCTCATTTACTACTCAGCCAAAAAGTGAGAAAACTTGTGAAAAGGCTAAGCATTTCCAAATGTTATCATGAACATGTACAGACTGTGCGAGAGAGGCGGATTGGTGTTGTAATTGCATAATAAGATTTTATTGAGATAATATAGTTACTTTTTTGCAATGGATTTGTGGATAACAAGGAGCGCACATAGGGTTTTATCCTAATAAAAATCAGAGATAATTTACTGGGTTCACTCACCTGGTCAGGTTGTGTGACAAACAACCAGTTTAAATTGCTAATAAGGCTGCCGCAGAATACACAAGCCAATAGCTATAAACATTGGAGCTACCTTAAAGGGGATTTTTTAGAGAGTAGTGGCTGCTGGCAAGCCTGGCAGGAGTGACCGTGTTTACCTCCTCCTATTGACTATATTATAGATACTATTTAGTGTGATAGTGGTTCCGTGCTAACTAAATAGCCCGCCTATGGCTTGAAATCAACAGAGATACAATTCTGTAAGGTTTACCATTTTTTTGGGATGTTTATTTTAAGAAGAATACATTAAGGCCGGCTCCACACTGGCGGCGCGGCATTTCGGAGTCCGCATTCGGCTGCTGCATGCGGACTCCGCAATGAGACCAGGCAATGCTGGCCCAATGGCACAGTGTGCCATTGCGGCCGGCACTGTGACATGCTGCGGTGCGGAATTCTGTCCGCAGCATGTCCATTTTCAGTGCGCACGCCGCACTGCCGCA
Source organism: Allobates femoralis (assembly GCA_033576535.1). Classification (NCBI taxonomy): domain Eukaryota; kingdom Metazoa; phylum Chordata; class Amphibia; order Anura; family Aromobatidae; genus Allobates; species Allobates femoralis. Next base: position 59,770,302 of record JARQOC010000008.1, on the reverse strand, counting down.
TCCCATTGGAATGAATGGGGTGCGGCACGGCTGCAATTCAATTGCGGCGGCGGCGCCGCACTAAGCACACTGTGGCGGCGGGTGTTTCCGGTCTTGCAGAGCGGACCGCAATCCATGTACAGGTGGGCAACATTCAGCAACAGGGTACGGTGTCTGCCGGCCAGGACCAGCACTGTCTGCCGGCCGAGAGTGTGAGAGCGGACTCCGGAGGAGCTGGCGGGAGCCGGTGGGCACAGCAGAAGAGAACAGGTGGTGAGTGGCCCAGAGGAAGGAAAGTGCAGTATGCTGTGCAGCCAGGCTGTGTGTGCAATGTGTGTGTGTGCAATGTGTGTGGGTGCAATGTGTGTGTGTGCAATGTGTGTGGCTTTGTGTGCAGTGTGTGTGTAATGTATGTGCAATGTGTGTGACTTTGTGTGTGACTTTGTGTGTGACTTTGTGTGCAATGTGTGTGGCTTTGTGTGCAGTGTATGTGTGCAATGTGTGCAGTGTGTGCACGGCTTTGTGTGCGGCTTTATATGCAGTGTGTGTGCGGCTTTGTGTGCAGTGTGTGTGGCTGTGTGTGCAGTGTGTGTGCAATGTGTGTGCAATGTGTGTGGCTTTGTGTGCAGTGTGTGTGTGTGCAATGTGTGCAGTGTGTGTGCGGCTTTATATGCAGTGTGTGCGCGGCTTTGTGTGCAGTGTGTGTACGGCTGTGTGTGCGGCTGTGTGTATAGTGTGTGTGCAATGTGTGTGTGCAATGTGTGCGGCTTTATGTGCAGTGTGTGTGTGCAATGTGTGCAGTGTGTGTGCGGCTTTATATGCAGTGTGTGTGCGGCTTTGTGTGAAGTGTGTGTGCAATGTGTGTGCAATGTGTGTGTGCAATGTGTGTGTGCAATGTGTGTGGCTGTGTGTGCAGTGTGTGTGGCTTTGTGTGCAGTGTGTGTGCAATGTGTGTGGCTGTGTGTGCAGAGACAGAGAGGATCACAGTGAGTGTAAAAAAAATGTAATGTAAATAAAGATAAAGTTGGCTGCACTGTGCTTGTGAAGGGGGGCCTCCAGCCTATGTCCTCCTGCCCTCACCCCTCCAGCCTCCGTCCTCCTGCCCTCACCCCTCCAGCCTCCGTCCTCCTGCCCTCACCCCTCCAGCCTCCGTCCTCCTGCCCTCACCCCTCCAGCCTCTGAACTCCTGCCCTCACCCCTCCAGCCTCTGTCCTCCTGTCCTCACCCCTCCAGCCTCTGTCCTCCTGCCCTCACCCCTCCAGCCTCTGTCCTCCTGCCCTCACCCCTCCAGCCTCTGTCCTCCTGCCCTCACCCCTCCAGCCTCTGTCCTCCTGCGCTCAACCCCCCAGCCTTCATCCTGGTCTAACCGCCTGCCCACCATATACTGTGCTGCTAACCACTGATCCATCATACTTTGCTAACCACTGAGCCACCGTACAGTGCTAACCACTGAGCCACCATATACAGTGGTAACCACTGAGCCACCATATACGGTGCTAACCACTGAGCCACCGTATACAGTGCTAACCACTGAGCCACCGTATACAGTGCTAACCATTGAGCCACCGTATACAGTGCTAACCACTGAGCCACCGTATACAGTGCTCACCACTGAGCCACTATATACAGTGCTAACCACTGAGCCACCGTATACAGTGCTAACCACTGAGCCAAGGTATACAGTGCTAACCACTGAGCCACCGTATACAGTGCTCACCACTGAGCCACCATATACAGTGCTAACCGCTGAGCCACCATATACAGTGCTAACCGCTGAGCCACCATATACAGTGCTAACCACTGAGTCACCATATACAGTGCTAACCACTGAGCCACCATATACAGTGCTAACCACTGAGCCACCGTATACAGCGCTAACCACTGAGCCACCGTATAGAGTGCTAACCACTGAGCCACCGTATACAGTGCCAACCACTGAGCCACCGTATACAGTGCTAACCACAGAGCCACCATATACAGTGCTAACCACTGAATCACCATATACAGTGCTAACCACTGAGCCACCATATACAGTGCTAACCACTGAGCCACCGTATAGAGTGCTAACCACTGAGCCACCATATACAGTGCTAACCACTGAGCCACCGTATACAGTGCCAACCACTAAGCCACCGTATACAGTGGTAACCACTGAGCCACCATATACAGTGCTAACCACTGAGCCACCATATACAGTGCTAACCAGTGAGCCACCATACAATGCTAACCACTGAGCCACCATATACAGTGCCAACCACTGAACCACCGTACAGTGCTAACCACTGAGCAACCGTACAGTGCTAACCACTAAGCCACCATATACAGTGCTAACCACTGAGCCACCATATACAGTGCTAACCACGAGTCACCATATACAGTGCTAACCACTGAACCACCATATACAGTGCTAACCACTGAGCCACCGTATACAGCGCTAACCACTGAGCCACCGTATAGAGTGCTAACCACTGAGCCACCGTATACAGTGCCAACCACTGAGCCACCGTATACAGTGCTAACCACTGAGCCACCATATACAGTGCTAACCACTGAGCCACCGTATACAGTGCTAACCACTGAGCCACCATGTACAGTGCTAACCACTGAGCCACCGTACTGTGAGTGTATGCCCCTGTGAGTGTATGCCTTCCCCCTGAAAATAAGACCGGGTGCAACGTTCGGAGCAAACATATTAATATATTAATCTCGGTTTCTCGGTGTATTAAACTCAGGTTTCTGCACTTTAAACTGTTTTTCTAAAAAAGTTAATACTGTGACCCAATTTTAAAAATAAAGTTAACACTTTGTTATATACACTTGAGTTTCTGTGTGTCACTGATGAATTTGTGTTAATCTGATCTCTGTGGAAACCAGGAAAAGAAGGAAGTGACCTCAGCAGAGGCAGCCACATGACCAAAAGAGGGGAGGGGGGAAACCACATGACCATCAGAGAGTATCTGCAATGGGATCCGCAATGCAGTCTGCAATAGCGTCCGCAATAGACTGCAATAGCGTCCGCAATAGACTCCGCACTGACAGCCGCAATTAACTCCGCAGCACCGCAAATAGTGTGCAAGAGACCTAAAAATTGTGCATTAAAATCATTGCATCTCTAGTAATTCAGTGTTTTCTTAAAACTAATTCTCTTAAAAACAAATTGTTAAAAACTAAAATAAAGTAAAATAAAATTGGAGGCATCTACAAGACAGTTGTTTTTTTTTCCGTTTTGCATTTTTCATTCCCTCCTTCTGGTGTTATTTGTATAGACATGGTAATACTTCGGGTGTTGCATGGTCATATGTCTTGCCTTAACTACAAATGTATCAGATTTCTTTGTATAAGTGCTACGTACACTTTATAATTCAGGATACTTTCTATATGAATGACAGTGCTATCTTACCCTTATAAGTGATCTTGTCCTTAGGCGTACAAGATATTGCGAGGACTGATTGTAAGTTTGAAGGTGCTAGAAGGGAGAACAAAAAGGGTCGGGGGGTTAATTTCCTCTGATGGTTGGATTCACCAATAGTTGGCTTGATGGTACTTTCTTTCAATGCGAAAAGATTACCTTATCATTGTTGGTAGTCTTATGTCAATGTGTGTAAAGGATGTTGCTGGGATTAATAGTACAGATCGATTTTGCTTGAAGAAGCTGAAGGATAACAATACAGGGGGTGCGATGTAGAACAATTTTTTGACTCCCTTTGGCAATTAAAGGTACATTTCGAAAAAAAGGTACTCTTTTTTTTCCAAAATTATTTATTGTCACAAAATCTTTTTTCGCATCCTAAATGACTAAAAGTCACCGAGTCTCAAGCTGGAATTCAGAGAAGTATAGTCAAAGAAGAGACATAAAAATTGTGAGGAGTCAAAATGACTATATCGGTAGTTCTAGTGATAACTTGCAAGCAGTCGCTCAGTCAGGAGACTGGAAAGGTGCGCTCCAGGCTCCATTCTCCCTTCCTCGCTTCATCACTGCACGCCCTGCTGGATGTCATCATTCAGTCTTGATCTATGATGCACCGGCCGGTACGCTATATCCGGCCCGGTGCATTGTGAGGGAGCATCGCATGATATGGCCCTGCCTTCTGGTGCATGCACAGTGCGCATATTGAAACCGGCCTTTACCACGTGACCAACTTTTCCACAGCAAAACTAGATGTCCTTTCATTCAGTATATTCCTGCCAAGCCGGACAAATACAGCCATAAATATTGGCTAGCTGTTGACAAGGATAGCAAATATCTTGCGAATGACTTTCTTATCTTGGAAAAGATGATTCAAGCCGTGCTGATGACCGTTTAGCCGACCACGTAGTCATGAAACTAATGCAGCCATTTTTGAAAAAAGGAAGAAATGTTACCACAGATAACTATTTTACGTCAGTCAAACTTGCTGAACAACTAAAAAGCCAGGAAACGACCATCATTGGAACGATGGATATAAAAAAAAAGCAAGAAGTGCCTAAAGAGATCAAATCAATTAAGGAAAAGTTGTACAACACTAAAGTTATTATAAGCGAAGATGATTTTACACTTACTGTGTATCAAGGTAAATCAAGCACGAATGTTATAATTTTGAGCTCCATCCATCCCGAAGTAGGCATTGCTTCAGAATCTGCTAAACAAAAACTCCTGAAACTGTAAAGTTTTATAATGAAACTAAATACGGAGTAGAAGTCGTAGTTCAAATGGCACGCCAATACACCACAAGAACATGTACTCGGAGATGTCCTGTTCACTCATTTGAAAATACCCTCGACTTAGCAGGTATAAATGCTTGTATAGTGTACAAGGAGACGACCTCTGAAAACATTTCATGCAAGGCGTTTTTGCAAAAGCTTGTTACAGAGTTGGGTAGTCCTTACGTTAGATTTAGGCGAAAGCGTGGTGTGCCCGAAGTCGCAAATTCTTCTGATGGAATGCTGCAAACAAAATTTTGTAAGATAAAACAAAAATGCAAAAAGAATAGATCAGTTGGAAGTTGTATGACTTGCCGTAAATCCTTGTGTGGGCAATGTACCGCCGTAAATGAACCATGGTGCCTGAACTGTGAAACAACTTACACAAATATTTAGTATGTCAATTCTTATGTACTTTTTAGTAAGAATTTTACTGTCTCTTTTGAATTTGCATGTTTGTACTTACCGCATTTTATGCCAACTCACCTTCAAAAGTTTGTTGTTGCTTCTATGTCTGTACTTTCGAAACTTACAAAATAAGTCAATTCTCAGTTTGAAATCAGATTGTTTCAAGCAAATACAATTGCATTTATAATGATGATTGCTTTTGTCAGCCAAGTTGCAATTCAAAAGTCAATTCAAAGCAAAAACCTAGCAATGTATTCCATCTTCTCTTATGTGTAGTTTAATTTTCAACATGTTGTGTATGCATTTGATCTTACAAAATTAACAATAAATGATTGTAAAAAGTCTATTATTATTGTTTTACTTAGTTTACTTTTGTTATTTCATGTAGAAAAATATGAAAATCAGAAAAAAAACATTCCAAAGCATTACTATTGGATCTCACAATAAAAACACATAAGAAAAAATATAATTATTATTAAAAACCACAAATGAAACTCTAAAAATAAACGAAAACAAGCCAGGAGTCAAAATAACTCCATTCGGTAGTTCTAGGGGGTGACCAGTCCGGTAGTCCTAGTGTTAAAACTCATTTTTCATTATCTTTATAGGGCACATTTACAGCAGACAGGAATGGTTAGGGAGTAGCTAGGAAGGTGTAGGGACAGCTAGTGATAGGTCAGGGGTTAGAATGAGCTGACAGGTTCCCTTTAAGGCCAATAGAACCAAGCATAGTGAACAGGAGCTGGTGATCTACAGTATAAAATGCAGCAGAGAGATCCAGGAGAATCAACAAACAGTAGTGACTATTATATTTCATAGAATCATAAATTGGTACAGGTGGAAGGGACCTCCTGGGCCATCTGCTCCAACCCCCTACTCAAAGCAAGATTTGCTAAATTATCCCAGATAGATATCTGTCCAGTCTCTGTTTGAAGATTTCCATTGACGGAGAACTCACCACCTCTCATGGCAGCCTGTCCCACTTGTTGATCACCCTCACTGTTACATTTCTTTTTCTAATATCTAATTTTTCCATTTTCTCATTGTTTTATCCAATTGCTTCTTGTGTTTCCTTGAGAAAATGAGAATAAAGCTGATCCCTTTACAGTGTGACAGCCCTTGAGATATGTGTAGACAGTTATTAAGTCTCCTTTCAGTCTTCTTTTTTGCAAGCTAAACATTTTCAAATCCTGTAACTGTTCCTCATAGGACATGGTTTGCAGACCGGTCAACATTCTCGTCGCTCTTCTTGTTGATGTCTTTTTTAAAATGTGGTGCTCAGAATTGGATACAGTAATTCAGATGAGGTCTGACCAGAGGAGTAGAAGGCAATAGTTACTTCACGTGATCTACACTGTATGCTTCTGTTAATACATCCCAGAATTGTGTTTGCTTTTTTTGCTGCTGCATCACACTGTTGACTCATGTTCAGTCTGTGATCTATTATTAAACCCAAGTCTTTGTCACAAGTGCTGTTGCTTAACCCTATTCCTCCCATTTAGATGTTACTAGAACATTAAATACTTTAGTAAGAACAGTTTGAGTAGAGAATAAGGAGCGGAAACCAGATTGTAAATGATCAATAAGAGAATTATTTGAGAGATGAGGGGTAGATTAGAGATGGGTCTGTAGTAAGCCAAGCAGTTGCAGTTCTGGTGAAGGAATGTTTTTTTTTAAGTAGAGGGGTTAAGATGGCATATTAGAATGAATAGAGAAAGAAACAGGAAAAAAGTGAGAGGAGGAATATTTTAGCTAGGCAACTAGTCACAAACTTAGAGATATACAGGAGAAGATGGAGGGGAATAGAGTCACTGGTGCTGGTTTGAAGGTGAGAAGAAGCGAGGAATCTGGTATGTTTTTCTGCGACAGGCTCAAAGGTAAAAAACGAACTTGAGGTGGGAAAGGGTAGGGAATCTAATCTCTAAAGGTACCATCACATGCCACGATATCGTCGCGATATCTCCCGCGATTTGACGTGAGTGCGCACGTTTTTGGCAATCTCCCCAGATTGCTTCGGAGATGTCCCACGTAGCAATGTCGCGTGCAACCTCCGGCGATCAGGTGTTCCGGAAATCGCCTGACCAAGACCGGAAACGGTCTTGCCTTTCCACTTCGCCGCATCTCACGCCATCACCACATCAGCGATATGGGCGTAGTGTTTGACTGCGGCTAGGAGATAGGCGTGCCAGAGTGTGTTTCACTGCAGCCAACCACTCTGATTGGCTAAATGTACCTTTACACGCTTCAACTTTTCTAGGATTTTCACTGGCAACTTACTGGTTGCAGTGAAATCATGGAGACGTTGTTCCATTTGTACACAGCAACAAGATAGAACAATGTGTCCATGATTTCACTGCAACCAGTAAGTTGCCAGTGAAATTCCTTGAAAAGTTGCCGCGTGTAAAGGTACCTTTACACAACTACGTTGCCACCAAGCCACCAATCGGCGCAGACGGGGCGTGGAAAACAGCATGTTCAGGCACGGCTATGGGATATATTTCAGGATCTCTGAAATCACATTCTACGTTGCTATCACAGTGTCACACGGCACAACCCACTGAAATCACGAGGTGGACATTGCCTGATTTTACAGCAGTGCAGCGCAATCAGGTGACATACCACCAGCAATTTCTCGCCGCAAGATCGCTCTGTCACACCACAACGCACTTTGCAGAATTCGAGAATCGACAGCGATATCGCGACGATATCGTGGCGTGTGACGGTACCTTTAGGAAATTGTGCAAAAATATCCTGAATATTGTTCATTTTTTCAGAAAATAAGTGGTCAGATCTTCGCTGCTGAGTTTGGGGATCAGAGCCTGTACTTTAGGGCTCAGGAGGGAGTGAAAGGTTTCAAAGAGTAATTTTAGATTGTCAGCTAGTGATGTAATGAGGGTGGTGAAGTAGACTTTTTTGGCTAGATGAAAAGCAAAGTTATAAGTTTTGAGCATGAACATCTAGTGGCTTAAGCAGTGGTGTAACTTTAAGCGCTCATGGGCCCCAATGCAAAGGCTCCAACGGGGCCACCAATTATTGCAAATCTTTAATAACAATAGTCTTTTTCTATAGGCCTAAGGGACTTTTGGGGCCCTCTAGTCTCCGGGGCCCGGGTGCGATTGCAACCCATGCACCTGTTGTAGTTACGCCTCTGGGATTAAGTCTTCTGTTAAATGTTAATTTCTCCACAAATGCTAGGGACACCTTGAGCAACACTGGAGAAAACATGTTCGCAGTGTGTGCCAGGGTTTCCGTCTTCTATGTCGGATCTTTCTGTGGCTAGCCGGAGTGACTTCATCATAGAAGGTAAATCTAATAACTTTTGCTCTGATCTTATGCAATATTTAAAAAAATTACTCAAGAGGACCTACCACCTTTCATTGCCAACTAGTAGTGAACAAGTCTAAGCTCTTTATTCCTCTCCTCCATTGTTCCGTTCTGTAAGGAAAATGAATGTTAAATAGATTCCAAACTTATTTCGAGTTCAGTTAATTAACATGGTTTTTTAAGTCAATAGTACTAAAACCAGAGGATCCAGACAATGTAGAAGTATAAAGCTTAAAGTTTCAATTATTACAATTAAACTGAAGTCTGTTTACTATATGATAAAGTTAAATAGGGTCCAAAGTTTCTTTTATAGAATAATAAGCTATTCATCATACATTTGAATAACTTTTTAAAGTCAACCTTATTGTCAAATTTTCTAAATGTAGCTGACAATAAAACATTTTATTTTTTTTTTTATTTTGGCTGTTAATGGCTTTGCCCAGTGATATGCACATAGCAAAAATTACATATAAATATTCAATTCAAATTAAGGATAAAATCTAAATAAAAAAACACAATTAAATAATGATATGTACAGACCCATTAGATAGCACCATGAAAACATCTATTATTTCAATTACTTGCTAAATTGACAAAAGTAGATAACAATGTACACAACAATTCCATGACTAATTTTTAGATAACAATATACCGTATCTTAGAAATAAAGAATGTTAACCATTTTAACTTTATAAAGCTTTATAAAATAACAAAATTATTCTAATTTCTATTATTCCTTCTAGAAATGTATGAATAAATTATTAATTATAAGTTACAATAATAATGAGCGAGTACCGTAATATTCGTGATCGCTATACTCGTTATGAGTACTTTCTAATAATCGCGTATTCATTCCGAATAGCGAGTACAATGTAAGTCAATGGGAAACGCGAGTAATTTTCTGCTGGACCCTACAGAGGGGTCTGGGGACCTGAGAAAAAGGCTGAAATGGATGGGAAATTGATTAGATAGAATGGGAAGAGCCTGGAGAATATGCCTGCATGCATTTCTGACTCATATATTGTTTGTGGGAATAGATTTGTCGCAGGATTACGCCAATGTTACAGGTACATACAAACAAATACCAAACCTAACCTAAATCACATTTAACAGGCCCAAAAGGTTCAGAAACAGTTTTTCATGTGTGAAGTATGGCGACACTATAGCATGTGGCCAGTATGATTCACATGGGCCTGCTGCAATCTGGGTAATTGCTTGACCTTGCAGAATACACAGGGTTAAATGTGTATTAGCTCTGTAGTAGTACACATGGGGTTAATTGCACCCAGGCTTGAGTGATTGTGCTGATTACTCACAGCATCCCAGGTGGGTGTGGCTGGCAGGGATATTAGCTGCCAAGCGCTGTGAGTCAGGGCAGAATAGAATGATCCTCTGAGGGAGAGGATGTGAGTTAGAGGAATCCTATCCCTTTGGGACGTGGAGGGAAGCCTTGCTCTCTATGTGGGGGCGCCTGTCCCTCTGACTCATATGGAGCCTATGGCCAGACCTAGAGCTTTGTGGAGCTCCTGAGCATATGGGGGAGTCTTGGCTGAACCTGGAATGGGCTCACTCTGGACATGTTGATGAAGTTGCGGTCCTGAAGACTTGCCTGGTTGGTAAGGTTTGGAGGTGGCTTGGCAACATGAATAGTGTGAGGAAACCTTGGGGACGCCTTGATTGCCCAGTAGCTCAGGTAGCCTAAAACCCTGTCTGTGCCTTGTAAAGACTGGATTCCATGGATATTATAGGATGGACTGTATGTATGTGTGTGGAGGCTGTGTGCAGCTTAGCATCCTGTCAGAGACAGTATGACCTGTGTGAACAGGGGGGTACAGGCTGTGTACATGATCCCTGTAGGTCTGTGAATGTCTTGTATGTTTGTGTATCAGAGACTGTGTGTCCTGTGTGGACAGGAGTGTACCAACTGCATACCGCATCCCCTTGGTCTGTAAGGGTTACGGGTAATCTATGTAACTAGTGCCAGGTGGGCAAAGCCACAATTAGAATTAGACTGGGAGGTCGCCTTTAGGTTCTGTTGATTATGTATAGCGTAAATACTGCCAGGCAGGCATAGCCGCCATTAGAACACACTTTGATGTTGATATGTTCTGTTGAATATGTATTATGTGTAAATGTAAGGAGTAGATAAGGCGAGGCAGCCATAACCACCGTCGGAGCTGCCGTAAGTGCTCATGGTGTTCTATGGAGATGTGATTAATGTTATGTAAGGTTCTGTTGTGTGAACTGTAGTTACACTATGTGAATAGCGTTATTGTGTGAATAGTGTTCTTCATATATCATGTATGTGACCAATGTATGCAGTTTATGACAGAAAAATAATATACTGCTGTAGTGTGTTAAGTTAAAACACGGTCGTTGTGTCACTTACGCGCCCAAGCGGGTCCCTTAGGTGTGCGCTACCTCACACATGCATAATTACTTGTATACAAGGCTAAATAAACAAGAGAAACAAAAAAATATTGCTTTTAGCGTTTGTTCACATGTACTGTTGTACCTTTTTTTCGCCTTTTACAATTGGGAGGGCCATGACTTATACATTTTGTCTCTCTGTCATACATTATTTTTAGTTAGCTATTCCCCAGCATATTACAAGACCAGCTACAACATACCAGTAGACATGTTGATCTTTGACCACAGAAGCCTCAGGTGTTCCTGTAACATACGTTTTGGAGAGACCGCTCTTAATTTGACATTTGGGCGGTCCCTCCCTCATTGAGACTTAGATAGTGGAATACATATTCCATAGCAGTTTACAATGTACCCATTGTACTGTTAGGCTAAACCCTCCTCATCCTCCACCATTGAAGCCCTGCATTTAAATGTTCAGAGGGCCTGCAGTAGGCAGGAAACCTGAGTTGTTGAGGGTCCAGAGATGACCCTCTAATGTTTTGGAGGAACCACTCTTACTTAGGCATTTGGGCGATCCCCCCTCTATACTTTTGGAAGGGCCCTCCTCTATTCTTATGGGAGGGCCCTCTATATATTAGGGAGGGCCTGCCTTTATTAATTTGGGAGGGTCCTCTATACATTTGGGAGGTTGGGAGCATTGATGCAGAAATATTTGAGGACCAACAGCCAGAAGAAAGTCACTTTGAGGAACCTTATTTACTGTCTCCAGATGTTTAGGACGATGATGATGAGACACAGTTGCCATCAGGTCAGCCTACAATCTCAATTGTGAAGGAGGAGGATAACATGGAAGATGAGTTGGTCGATGATGAGTCCACTTATCCGACCTGGGCCAGTGGTACACATAGCCATCACAGCAACACACTGGGTGAACCTAGTGAAGGGTAGGACTGAGTGATAGCCTGGGACATCACACATTCTACCCACGCCAAAAATAGTCGGCCCAACTTCATCATGTTATTCTGTAGCCCTAAAATCAATTGTTCACAAGGCCTGCAAACCTGAGTTTGGTTAGGGTCCAGAGGTGGTCCTGTAACATATGTTTGGGAGAGCACTCATCTATTCATTTGTGAGGGCCCTCTATACATTTGTGAGGGCCCTCCTCTACACATTTGGGGGTAAAACCATTGCCTTAAAAATCACACAGAACATAAGCAAAGTCATGGGTACTGGCACTGAAGGTCATATCATTTGTACTTTAGGGATGGCCCTCCTTAATACATTTTTGAGGGCCCTCCTCTATACTTTGGGAAGGGCCCTCCTGTATTCATTTGGGAGGGCCCCTATACATTTTGGAGGGCACACGTGTATATATTTGGGAGGGCCCTCCTTTATACATTAGGAGGGCCCTCCTCTGTACTTTGGGAAGGGCCCTCTGATGTTCATTTGGGAGGGCCTTCTATATATTTTGGAGGGCCCTCCTGTATACATTTGTGTGGACCCTCCTTTAAACAGTTGGGAGGGCCCTCATCAAGTGGACTCCTACTGCTACAGTGGAGACTCCCAACCCCAGCTTGTTCTGAAGAGGAGGAGGTGGAGGCGAGGCAGCGTTAGGAGAGGATGGGTATTGTTCCTCGTGATGGTGACACAGGACCTTTGCCTGTTTGAAGGTTGGCCCACATGGCACAGTTCCTGTGTTAATGTCTGTTTTAATACCCTCGCGTGGCACACATTATCGCCAATAAACCTATACTGGCTAGCCACTATTCTCGACTGAAGCTACAAGGAGAAAATTTCTTCTCACCTTATGAGTTACAAAATGGTTACACAATAGAATCCTTCAAGAGGTGACATAATAATAATAATAAATTTTATTTTTAAAGTGCCAACATTTTCCACAGGACTTTGACCCACCCAAATGCCATGAGGTACTCGGAACCCAGGCGTTTGCAGTGGGAATGTCACAGGTGGCTTGCCCGTGCCCGTCGCCCTGGTGGTCGCTAAACAAGTGTAAAAATAAAAAGGGGAAAAACAAAGTAAATGTCCGTGACGCCACCTACGGTGTCCAGTGATGGCAGCGGTGCTGTTGCAGACCTCCAGGGATGATTGATGGACAGCCAGATGATAAAGCTCCCTGCAGGTGGAACGGGGTCCCCGGGGCAGTGTGATAGGATTGGGATTTCACACAGGGAGGTGGCTCTGCAGGTATAGTATCTAGGTTGGGCAGGGTCAGGGGCTGGAAGAACTGACACACACACACGCTGGATCTTTTTCTGTACCTTTTACTGGTGATAAAGCAGGCTCGATCCAGGGTACACTCCAGGTAGTCGGGAAACACTTCAGGATCTCCACATCTGGTGAGTTTTGAGGCCTTCTTTTCCCTGTTAGTGTGTCTAGGTCCTGACCTGTCTGAAACCCTGGCCTGACCTCTCCTGTGCTCTTCACTTGTCTAGAGACACAGAGACACACACACGCACACACCCCACAGGAACACACAGACCCCATAGGGATGGACACACACCACAGAGACACCCCTCCCCTCACAAGAACACACACCACAGGGATACCCCTCCCCCCAAAAGGACACACACCACAGGGACCTCCCCCGACAGGGACACACGCACACCACTGGGACACACACAAAAACACCAGGGACACACACACCCCAGGGACACACACACCACACAGACAGACACAGATGTGAACAAATCGCCTCACACAACTCGCCTCATACGTCTGGTATCTTTAATTTCCAAAAATAAACATCTGATTAAAAACAGCCAATGTGCAACACATGTGCCATATAGGGAATTAAGGCAGATGTCAGTCACATGAGCTGTCTTTTATGTGTATGTGTGAGGTAATATATACTGCCCGGCCGGGGGGAGGGTTTACTATTGGCTGGAGATTTATTAGCAACCAATCACAGCTTAGCTTCTATTTTCCTACAGGTCATCAATATGACATATTCAAATACAATTTTGTTATAGCTAACAGCAGTCATTTATTAACCCGGGCGTAGGCGGGTAGTGCAGCTAGTAATATGATAAAATACTATACAGACAATGTGAGAGAATACAACTATAACACAATACAGACAATATGAGACAAAAAAATACATTACTGAGACCATTAGGAGTAAGGTCCCTGCCCGCAAGCTTATAATCTATGGGGAAATAGGGGAGACATAGTAACAAACAAAGTAGCAGATGGGCAGCCAGTGCAATAACTGGCAAAGGATAAAGGCATCGGTGAAGCGGTTGGAGAGGAATATGATCCTGGCTGCTTCATTCAGGATGGATTGGAGAGAAGAAAGAGGGTGACCGATTAGTAGAGAATTGCAGTAATCCAGATGAGAATGAATAAGGGCAATAATTAGAGTTTTTGCAGAGTCAACAGTAAAAAAAGGTCGAATTCTAGAGATATTTTTGAGGTCTAGGTGACACGAGCGAGCGAGAGATCGTATGTGGGGATTGAAGGAGAGATCTGAATCAAATATTACCCCAAGAAAGCAGGCATGCTGCTGGGGGGTAATGGTAGAACCAAATACAGTAATGGCAATATTAGGTTTCGAAAGATTAGTAGATGGAGGAAACACAAGAAGTTCAGTTTTTGACAAATTAAGTTTAAAGTAGAGAGAGTACATGATATTAGAGACAGCAGATAATCAATTTTGTAGTAATGTGGGGGTGATGTCAGGAAAAGAGGTGTATAGCTGGGTGTCGTCAACAGTCAACATAGAGATGGTACTGAAAGCCAAATCTACTGATGGTTTGTCCAATGGGGGCAGTGTATAGAGAGAAGAGAAGGGGACCTAGGACTGATCCCTGAGGAACCCCAACCGTGAGGGGAAGAGGAGAGGAAGAGGAGCCAGCGAAACATTGAAGGAGCAGTCAGAGAGGTAGGAGGAGAACCAGGAGACAGCCGTGTCCTTGAGCCCAATAGAGCGGAGCATAGAGAGAAGGAGCTGTTGATCCAAAGTATCAAATGCAGCAGTGAGATCCAGGAGGATGAGTAGAGAGTAGTAACATTAGTAGTAACATAGATTTAGCTGTTAACAGATCATTAGAGACTTTAGTAAGGACAGTTTCTGTAGAGTATGTGTTGCGGAAGCCGGATTGTCAAGGGTCAAGAAAAGAATTATTTGAGAGATATCGGATCAGACGGGAATGGACCAAGTGTTCCAGGAGATAAGCCTACTCCTGACACTTCTTAAAGTCATTGGTGGTGGCAACCTAACTTACACCAACCACGAGCCAACCCTTTCTGCCCCCCATCTCCTTCATGACCTTCTACTTAACAAAGATTGTGTGAAGTCTTTTGGGAAGATGGTCATGTAGCAGAGTGGACTGGTTGATGTAGCACCAATGTCCAGTACCTCTTTCAGCTAGGAAGCCAAACCCCCTATCCTAGAAGAATGCCTTGGGGCACATAGATTGTTGAAGTGATTGGCCTTAGGCCCAGGCAACCACTCTTGGGCAATGCCATATGCAAGCCAAATTTCCCCAACAAAGGAGGCAGGACAGGGTGGTTCATGTTATACCAGATAGTTGCTTGGAGGGGGTAGGGGTTCCCACATGGCATTCTCCCAATTGAAGGCCTCTATAGGGGATGCTATACACGTCTGGAAAACAGGGGCCTTCTGCCTCTTCTACCTACTTCTTTTCCCCTTCCTCCTCGATCTTCTAATTGTACTCATCATACTCCTGGTCCTGGTGGATTTGCTGTTCCAGTAACTGTGGCACCGGCTACAGGTGTAATACAGACAGGCATGCTGCAAGATCCTCAGGAGTGTACCATCTGGTGCTCCTGGATGGCATGGGGAACAGGCCACCTCCTGACTGTGAGCTCAGCAGGTCCTACTCTGGCATCCAAGTCCAGCACTGGATCTGGATCTCGCTACATATGTGGCCCAATGTGGGTAGCACTGTGAGAGTGGGTACTGTAATAGTATCAGGAGAGTACGAGGACCCTCTGGGTTTTGCCTCCCTGAGCTAACCAACAGGGGCCAGGCTGGAAAACCTTGGATCTGCAGGACAGAGCAGACTCGTGGTGAAAGGAAGCATGCAGTTAGATCTACTGTGTAATGAGATGCAGGGTGCAGAGACTGATGAGTGTGCTAAAAATAAACAGTGATGAGAAGTGTGGGGCTTGAACTCTGATAAGACTTTATCTGCAAGCTTTTCTGCAGGGGTTGCGGATCCCTGATCTGAGAAAACTGTGTCTTTGCTGAAAGAATAGTGCAGAGCCGGTGGAAGCTGTGTGGCTCTTTGGAGTTGTGTGGAAGTCCATGTTGCGTGGACTAGAGATTCTGTGTTGAACTGATCAATCGGCTAGTATTTGAGAACAGACTGAGGAGTGAGTGGTCTGCGGCCAGAAAAAGATGCGAGTGAGTGCGAGAGGAGAGAAGGGTTCGGTGCCATCCACATTGAGAGGATCCTGACAAGCCCTGGTAAAGAGTGTTCCACAGACTGTACCCTGAGGCTACAGAAATAAAGTATTGGATGTGTGAACTTCACATTGGCTGGCCAGACAAGGAACCTTGCTGTTTTGCAATAGTTGTTTTTTTTTGGTACCAAATTTTTTTGGGGACTCGCTGCAGCCCACGCGAATCACAGGTCTGTGTGAGACTACACTTGAGCATAATGGTACCATAGCTTTAAGATGCCCAGGCATCCCTATTTTAGATGTATATCAATCATTGATACAGTTTAATGCCTTGTTATTAGTTGTGATAAGTTTATACTCGGTGTGCCATCCTAGGGGTGCCCATTGAGCACCTTCCTCAAATTTAAACCCCTACTTCCTTCAGTTAGTTTAACCCATTGTTGATGTAGTGCTTAAGTAAAATTGTTCAGGATCTTAGTGTGATACACATAATCTTAGAACCTTGAGATTGGCACATCGAATTTGACATTCGCTGAGTGTGCGTAAATTATATAGTGTTATAAGGGTATCATGAGACTGTTACATTCAATACTGAACCATTCCTTAACCCCCATTTCAGTAAAGAAACTGTTGTTTATTTCTGCCTCTGTCTCAGTTTGTAACTCACTGGACTCTTCTTAGGACCTCTGGTCATTACAACACGGTGGAGCTACAGGTCACATATATGTCCATCTCCTCTGCAGGCTGCTCCAGGTCTGATACTGAAGCATCCTCTGCCCCTGGTGTGATGAGGAAGATGACACCGGTAGACCCGATGACGGGAACACTCCTAACCATAAGATCAGGTGTTGTTCCTGGCCAATGAGCCTTCCAGTAAATGTTATAGCCCAAAACAATCAGGGAAAGTTTTAGGGCCATTTTAAACTTTTTTCCCAAACAAAGCCACGTTCAGCGATTTTCTTGGAAATTGCTCACGTTTCTGATACTAACAGTATCTGCAATCTTCGTGCCGAATTTGAAATTGGTGAGCATATTAGGGGAAATTTTGCTCATCTCTAATCATATACAGCTGTCATCACCATGAGTTTCACCCGCAGGGGCGAGGAGTGCTATTCACTTATTCTTCAGTGCCATTAAAAACAATGCTTAGGAATAAAGCCCCTGAATGATCACTGTTAAAAGGTGTATGGGTGGTTGGTATGGGTTAATAAATATCATAAAACAATGCAACCCACATCAGAGGTGTACAAAGAAAACATGGAACCCCATAGCAGAAATTTTAAATGGACCCATTCCCACCCCCACTCCCCAGAAAAATACATTTCACAGAGCTTACAACGTAATTTTCCTCCTATTGGAGCCCCTAGTTTCCCCTTTATTTGCACCCATAAAGTATTATGTCAACAAACAAAAGTGTCCCACAAACACTGAGTGATACTCCGCCTCTATAGCACCCCTTCATATCTATAGGCACCGTATGACACTACATTACCCACCCTCAACTACCCTGGAAAGCTATGGTGACCCCAATACAGTGTGGTCTCCAACTGTGACCTGCACACAGCCCTCCATGCAGTATAATGGGCCTGCATACAGTATAAAGTAATGGTCTCCACACCCTCTTTACACAATCCCTCCAAAATGTATATTGACCCCCCACACATCCCTCTGCAAAGTTTGATGGACCTCACACAAACCTTCTGTCATGTATGGACAGGTATTCTGTCCACCACATGGTGCAATACAAATTGATAGAAGAATGGTAAAAAAGGAAAAGAAGGCCTTAACAGTAGGGAGTGGGGGATGGGGACATCTCCAGACTCTGACCAGTGTCTGTCCTTTCTGCCCTGACACCCTGAGCAGGTCCTTCCCCCTACCGCCATCACATACCTAGTCCCTTTCTGTCACCTGATTTATCCTTTTTAGTGCACCGGCAAGCAAGGGCACTAGCCTCACCACTGCAGATAATAAAACACAGTGTCAATAATAATAAAGGATACTTGGCAGAAGCACTCTAAGGGTGAATTCACACTGCGATTTTTAGCAATCCGTACCTGTCCATTGTAAAACGGACAGGTACGGATCCGATTTAGCCCCCATGTATCTCTATGGGCACGGATCGGATCAGATATGGCTTTATTGCCATCCGATTTGTGTCAGATCTGATTCTGTCCGATTTGTTCCTGTGCCCAAAATCAGAGAATGCTCCGATTTGGGCACAGCGGACCAAGTCAGACCGAATCGGATCTGACCCGATCCGCAGCCTTTAACATGGGGACCTATGGAGCATGAGTCAGAGAAAACACAGGATCGTTTCTTGGACCCGACCTTAGCGTACTGAGCATGCTTAGTACACCAAAACTGCTCTGTTCCCCATTAATTTCACTTCCGCAATGTATATACATACATTGCGGAAGTGAAATTAAGTAAATGAAGGGTTAAAAATAAAAAAATATTATGCTCACCTCTACGGCGTGTGTCCCGCGCTGTCTCGCTCCTGGGGCTTAAGGACCTTGTGTTGCTTGGCAACCCTGTCAGCTGAGCGGTCATGTGACTGATCAGCTGATCGGGTTGTAACATGACCGCGTGGTTTAAATCTCCCACCCGCCGATCAATTTTGACAGGCGCGGGATTTAAACAGCTCAGCTGATGCCAGTCATGTGACCAATCAGAACAAAATGAAAGGTTTCCCAGCATAGTTCTCATAGGTTGAATAGGAATATTTAATAAGGCAAATACAAATAAAATTATGACAAATCCTCTTCAAAGATTAAATATCAATTTAAAGATGCCTTAAAATTTACAAAGTACAGCTGAGTTGATGAAAAAAACATTAATTAGGAAAGATATCATTATTTTCCTGAAGGTGTAACTCAAGTATTTCCGAAATCTCAGTCTATATAAGTAAAGAATAAATTGCATCTCTCTGATATTACTTGTTATATATTATTTGTAGATTTTCCATATTTTAGAACAATACACTGATCACTACAGGATTGTTGATTAATGTCAGAGGACTCCGCATTTGTCCTAAATGACTCCTTGTTTATTGATGAATCACATTGCTTATTTTACTGTAGGGGTCAGAAGGGAGAATGAGCGTTTACTGCTGTACTGCTTAGAGTAAAATCATTTATTCACTGTCAGTATAGCTGTCAAATAAACATCCTCTATGTGAAACTAATGTGCCAAATGCTACAAAATGGCAGAAAGAGAGCAACAATTGTGTCCGTATATCTAGTTGTACTTTGTATCTAACTTTCACTGATGGTAAATGACTTTTATTTATCGAAATATAGGAAAATTAATGTGGTCAGATTTGGGCACTAAGTGCAGCAAAGGAGTAGTGAGTAAATTAGTTTAAACAAACTTCTTTATTCTATAATCACAATGCATTTCACCAGCATCCTGCCTTCATCACCTGATGATAACCTGATGAAGATGGGTTACTGCCAAAATGCTTTGCGATTTTAGAATAAAGAAGTTTGTTTAATCTAATTTAACCACTACTCCCTTGCTGTACCTAGCGCCCAAATCTGACCATATGAATTTTCCCACATTTCGGTCATTACATCCCTCTCTGAAGGGAAAGTGGCAGGAGCTGCATGAGGTTACAGTGAGGAGTCTGTGTTTGAGGACCTGGAACTGGATCTGCGGTGATGTCACTAGAACCACATGACCACTAATGCCAGCAACCAGCCCAGCAGATCGTGGGGTGTGTGCTACACCAGAAGCTGTCACCTAAATTGTGCCAGGTTACACAACCCAATCCGGTTAGTTCACATCTAGCCATTAAAGTCTCCACTTGACCATCAGCCATTACTCAAAAGCGCCCCCTCTTCTCTTTTTATCTCTTAGGCTGGTTTCACATTTGTGTTTGCATGCGGAGAGCATGCAGACTCAAATGCAGCCATACTGATCTGAAGGCAGGGGAGAATATCCGCATGCGTTCACATCAGTATGCAGACCTGCCAGCCAATCAGCTGTCTCAGTGGAAGCTGGGAGGTGGAGATCAGGGGTGGAGATCTCCTCCCGGCAGCAGCTGATCTCCCGACGGTGTCGGCGGGGAGAAACAGCTGATCTGACAGCTGTTTAATCTCTTGCGCCGGCACCGAAGAGGTGATGTCGGCGCGGGAGATTTAAACAGCTGTCAGATCAGCTGTTTTTCCCCGCCAACACCGCCGGTAGATTAGCAGCGGCCAGGAGAGGAGATCAGCGGCTGCTCCAGCTGATCTCCCTGTGGCCGCCGCTGATGTCCCGGGAGATCAGCGGCGGCCACTCGGAAGGATTTCAAAGAGATCCGCAGCATTTGCCTGCTCTGTCATGCGGAGGACACTGCAGATCCATTGACTCTCATGCATTGTTTGTGCGCTTGTGCGCTTGAGGGAGCTTGCAGATAAAACAAGCTCCTGTGAACGCACAAAAAATACAACATGTTACGTTCAGAGGGCGCATAAATTATGCGCATCCGAATGCAGCCGCAACCGAACGCAGTGAAACGCAGATACTATGCGTTCCCATGTTAAACATAGAAACCCAGTGCGCATGCGTTTGGCCGGTACACTGCAGTTTCATATGCAAGTGTGAAAGCACCCTAACATATATTTTATTTATTGCTCATATTTTTGTAGTTTATGGTTATTAAAGTGCTTCGTTACTATAGTTCACATGCGTCATATGGGCATAGGAAAAATCAACCATTTGAAGAAATCTTCGTAATTAGATGTTGGCAGGTATGTGCAGACAAATATTATGTTCTTCCTAAAGCGGACCTGAGACGGATGTTCAGAACAAAAGGAACAAAAGGCACTCCAAGGAAAGAATCCTTATGTCACTTAGGTAGCCCCCTCACCCACCTCCACACCCTGCACTAGGAAGCAAATATTGTGATCAGGGCAAAACGCATTTTACCAATCTCATTTGATCTCTTCATTTGCCTACCCTGAAATGACTCCGACAGGGAGTTTATTATTAGAGATGAGCGATGTTCGACTCGAATAGTTCGCCAATCTCAAATTCGAGTCGATTTTGGCGCTGTTCGAGTCATTCGCCGAATTCGAACAATTTGGTTCCAATTCGGTGAATTTCGAACATGTTCGATTTTGGTTCGAAAATGCGGCAGATGCGGTCAGAAAACCGCATCTGCCGCATTTTGAGCCAAAATAAACATTCCCTAAAAGAAAGAAAGTGTTAAAAATAAAAAAAAAATCTATGCTCACCTGTCCGCGGTCCACCGAAGCCTCCGGCAAGGTCCTGTGGCTTCTAGGACCTGTGGTGACGTCATGTTCTCGCGCGAACTCCGGTCACATAAAAGTTACTTAAAGAAAGGGTCCGAAACATAAAAATATCTATTTTAAGCTTTCCGGCAAGGTCCTGTGCTTCCACGACCTGTGGTGACGTCATGTTCTCGCGGAACTCCAGTCATGTGACCGGAGTTCGCGCGAGAACATGACGTCACCACAGGTCCTGGAAGCCACAGGACCTTGCCGGAGGCTTCGGTGGACCGCGGACAGGTGAGCATTGATTATTTTTTTATTTTTAACACTTTCATTCACTTTTTTTCACTTCCACAATGTATGTATATACATTGTGGAAGTGAAAAAGCCCCACAAGCTTGTACGTTTTCCGGGGTGTTCGACGGTGTTCGTCGAGCATTCGACGAACATTCGTCGAACACCCCGTCGATTCGACGAATCGAATCGAATTCGAACACCGGGGTGGTGGCTCATCTCTATTTATTATTAATTCCTATAGCAGTAACCTAAACTCCTCAGAAATCTCTCAGAGAAGGAGAGCTGTTATTATTATTACCATACTGACATTGCTCTTTACCAGACTGTAGGAAAGCTGAAACGTTGCCTAACCTTCTAACATTATTGTACATGACTTAATTTTTGGCAGGTGGACTGCTACCAGAGAAAGTAAAAAAGGCAGGTCAATAGGGGTTGCTGGAGAGAACAGTCCATTTGACCCTCTGGGACATTGGAGTTATTTTCTGTAAGAGCTGACTTTTGGTTTCAGGCCAATGCTCTAGGAAGAGAACCAAGAGAGAACTCATTGCCCGTGCAAATATTTATCTTAACATCAAACTGACTTGGATTTAAATTCCGCAGCAACCTTGCTTGGCAGACAGTGACTTCCTAGGGGGCATCTGGGTAAATGTGCCACTCGGCCAACTCCCTGACTCACAGTTCACAGGCCTGTCAGTAAATGTAATTAATTTGCTGTTGCAGTTGTATCTAATTGCATGTCTGCCTTTTCCTAAACTCAGCAGCTCTGTGTAGTTTTGCCTAATGTGGCCCTCAGTTGGTAGATGGAAAAGTCCTGGACATTACGTCACAGCGGTCCTGTCATCATCTCAAGGGAGACTCGACGGCTGTCTATGAGCCAATGTAATAGCTGATTTAACAAATTCAGAGCAGCATGGAGCTAAACCGAAAATGTTGCATTTGCTGTATTTTATATCCCATAACATTACAAAATGTCTTATTCTGTTGTCTGCCATATTAGACTGAACATTTAGTACTGATTAACAGGTTTTTATAGCTACATTTTTATTTTACAATGCTCCAAATCCCCAACATGGTCATAGTTAAAAAAAATACTGCCATCGCTAGAGAGAGCTTAAGAGCTTAATGGTATTACTAATGGGGTGAGTTCAGCAAGGTGAAAAGTGATTTAGATATTTCTGAAACTAAACTTTGAAACTAAAATTAATTAACTTTCCTAATATACCTTATTTATGGAAGTTCTTCTGTTGGCCCAGTTTCAACACCCCTCTTAAGGTCCTTGCCGTTACACTTCTACATTGGGTTCACGTGCCCGAAGAGTTTCTTCCCCATTCCCATTTTCCGCGTGTGATAAAGCGGATGACTGTAAGGCTTAATACAGTTTGTGAAGCCAGTCCACTTCTCTTTATTAGCTATGATCGAAAAAGTGTAAATTAATGAATTATCTCAAGTCAGGAAATTCCCACCGCTGACACCAATTTGGCACAAACACATGAGCCTCAAATGTTACTTTACAGGGGAACTCCGCTTCCTACACCCACTCATCCACTCACCTATCACAATAAGCTGACATTGAGAAAAGTGCAACCCACAGTCAGTTCTCACATCCACACCACACTTTTCGCTGCCACCACTCACCATTTTGATAGGTCAGTGGGGCGCTTTCACTGGGTCACCCACATGCACCCAGCTTTCCCGAGCACTTGGTAGGTACTTTTCTTGCACTCTGGCATAATCTGGCAACCAAGCTATACCCAAGCAATAATCACCCTCTTTGAGGTTTGTGGGTACATTTGCTGCAGCAAGCAACAAACTTGTTACGTTTCAGATTTAATTTGCAAAAAG
This sequence comes from Allobates femoralis, assembly GCA_033576535.1. Taxonomy (NCBI): domain Eukaryota; kingdom Metazoa; phylum Chordata; class Amphibia; order Anura; family Aromobatidae; genus Allobates; species Allobates femoralis. Next base: position 59,746,798 of record JARQOC010000008.1, on the reverse strand, counting down.
AAATTCAGTGCTTACAAAAGATGAGATAATTAACCCCTTAATACTCGGGCTTTTTAGCTTTTTTATGGTTTTCCTCCTATTCTTCCAAAAGCCATAATCCTTTTTTTCTGTCAATATAGTGATATGAGGGTGACACGCCCACCCAGGACCGTGGGGTACTCTGAACCGAGTCGGGAGTTCCTTGGGAAGGTCACGGGGTCGTGACCTGGTTGTGTGGCCCTAGTTGTGTCAATAAAAGGGAGAATATTTTATGGGAAATTAATTTGTAACGCCACCCGTGCGGTTCAGCAATGGAGATGGATTGCTGATGCTGAAATTAGATCCTCTGGGGCCATTGGTAATGCAGCTGAGGTGGTTCTGCTCTCAATGGGTAGAGCAAGGCCCCAGGGCAGTTGATACAAGTGTTGTTCGGTGGTAGCGACGCAGGAAATAACTTGGAGGACACAGCTGGATGCAGTCTTTGGGTTTTACCCGCTGTTAGTACAGGTCTCCAGGTGTTTTTCCAGTGATCCATGGGGTGCTGTGTTTTCCGGGTTAGGGCTCCAGCCAACTCTCGAGTAATTTGGTGACACTTTATCCAAACCCCCTTCTTAGGGTCCTTCCTTGGGTCGACTCTCTAAGCTGGCCTTCATCCACCAAGAGTTTGAGAGCAGGGATACCTAAGGGACAATATCTTCGGGTTAGAAGAAATTGTTCAGACAACTATCAATTCTACGAACAGGCGAAGGGACTAAGAGAACGGTTCACCATGAGAGGATATCCAGAGGAGGTCCTGAGTAAAGCGTTTAAGATGGCAGAAAAGACCCCTAGAGGAGATTTGTTAAAATCAAAACAAAAAATGGGAGATGATGTCATGAGGGTTATTGGAAAATATGACACTTGTGCAAAGGAAGTGAGAGAAATTTTGACCAAACACTGGCGCATACTAACAGCAGATCCTGAAATCGGCAATCTTATTCCAGTTACACCCTCTATAACTTACAGGAGAGGAAGAAACCTCAAGGACCAGCTTGTTCATAGCACCTATGAACCACCAAAAACTAATAAAAAAACCTGGTTAGATAACAGGGCAAATGGCACATTCAGATGTGGTAAATGTGTGGCCTGCAAGTATATAAATACTGAAAAAACTTTTACCAGCAGGAACACAGGCAGGACGTTTGAAGTACGCCATTTTGCTAGCTGTAGAACCAGTGGGGTTGTGTACTATTTCAAATGTGCCTGCAATCTAGAGTACATTGGTAAGACGAAACGGGAGTTCCGAAAAAGAATCGGAGAACATATAGGCGACATTCGAAAAAATAGGGACACCCCTATAGCAAGACATGTAAGACAGGAACATGAGGGCAGCCTTGATTGTTTCTCATTTATGGCAATTGAGGTAGTAACACAATCACCCCGAGGAGGTGATTGGGATAGGAAAATCCTACAAAAAGAATGTAGGTGGATACACCGACTAAGAACGGTGGCGCCGGAGGGTTTGAATGAAATACAGAATTACTCCTGTTTCATATAACAAATACATGTGTAACCTACTGATACATCTAGAAACCACTTTTTTGGAGGTGAGCATCTTCCCCTTTTCCCTATATTGGTAAACAGACCTCTGGAACTACCATTTCCCAAACTAATCCAGAAGGAAAATGGGATTTATTAGAACTCAGAGTATTGACTCTGATTAGCATCTCTTTGAATGTGTCTGTCCATGATACAATACATACCAGGCATAAGAGGTTGTGACACACATGGGGAACGGAGGTAGCAATTGTAGGTTACATGTGGGTCTCCCATATTAATGTTCCATCTCCCCTAATGTACATGTTACCAAAAATAGTGAGGACAACTCCAAAGTATTCCCCCCCCCCCTCCCGTTTCATCTCTCTCCTCCTCCCTTTTGTATCCTCCTGGACCACGCCAAAACTAGACCATAATATCATTTTTGTTAATTAATGGTGATCCCCAGAGCTGCAGTGTCCTGTTGTCACCCCTTTGGTTCACTTTTGACCTGCTGGGCTCTACCTCACACAGGCATCTGCCTGTGATGAGGGAAAGCTGCGATCGGCCGCTATTGTGTGCCGTGGGTGGCATAAACAGGAAGTGCGGCGACCGCGCACGCGCGGTAGATACTTCTGCGTTCCGGATCTGGAACGCAAGCCTAGGGGAATAGTGCCAACTGTTTCCGGGAGGCTGATCCTTGAACAGGAGGCGGGGAATAGAGGGGCGGCCACAGAGCGTCTATATTAACCCGCAGTGGGACCGGCGGCGCACACAGCTCCACACAGGAGAGCTGCAGCTTTGACTCTGATGTGCTGACCAGGCGGGAACGAGGTATCTATGTAGACTCTATTCCAATTGCATAAGAGTAATTATAGTAACTTTAACAAGACATATTAAGAGTTCACAGGATTACTAATGGGAATATAACTTTTAGTCCTCCACAGAACCCTAGATTAAGAGGGAGAAAACTGCTCTGGAAAATTTATTTAAACAGTGGGGAGGTGAGACTGATTTTGGAGACCTACGTGTTACATATACAGGTACATTAAAATAGTTCTAATCATATTTATATATGGTATAATATAGGGGAAACTTTTTTAAAAAATACTGAACTGATATATACTGTCCTTTCAGGCAACCATCTGTTTCCTTATAATGAATGGGGGAAAGATCCAGACCATTTAATCCAATAACAGGTCTCTGGGCTAATACTAACAGGTTGGTCCCCATTTGATAAATGGATGATTGGGCTTGAAAATGTGCCTGTTCATATAAACAATGCTATTTCTATCCCCAAAAGTGAGGGACACCTAGGGAATCAACTCCGACTGTTCACCCTGATAAACATTGGAGAAGACTGGAATACTCTCCACTTTATTAAAAAGGTTGGACATATGTCATCCCCTGTGGTATAGAGAGTGTATAATTAATGGGATACTTAAACATATTTTTCTTGTCTTCAACATGTAAAGGGAGGAATGTTTATCTCGCCACAAGGTTACTGAAACCAAGAAGCATTTGGGATATCAGTGACACCCTGGTAGGTGGGCTGACTGGAGAATAACCGCACTATCAGGGTGTCTTGTAGTTGTCCTAGCTGGCACCATTGTATAAATGAGAGACAATAGAGAAATGGTGGTGGGAGTATTTGTGACATTACTGTGTACTTCATCTTAGATCCCTCTCTGTTATTCAACAGAACTCTCTGAGAAGATTATCACCACATGAGAATATGATTCCCTAGGCATACCCGCTTCCCAGCCTATACACCTGGACTTCAGACTAACAATCTGGTGGCTCACATATGACTAGTGTGACCCACATATCTCTGCAAAATCTTATTTCAAAAGCCCCTGATGAGTCTCTCATATTATTTGGGGAGACGAAACGCGTCGGGCAGGGAAGAGATAACCATATTGATGGAAATAACTGATGAATACTAGGTCTATGTGACTTTAGGACCTCTGAACAGGAGTTATAGGTGACTGAGACAATAGGACACCAGGGACAGACCTGGTTACCAGACTAACTGACTCTAGCAACAGGTGGATGGGTGGTACCTTTCAATGATACGTACTGTATCTGTGAGGCTAACCCCCTAAACCCACTGTGACAGTGTATTACAGTGTCCAACACCTTCAGAATCCTGAGTTCCATATCACATGGACTATTGTTTGTTTGTATATGTATTGGGGGTGGGTTATACACTACAAAGCACTGTTTGTATTCACTAAATCCACACCTGGATTTTTTAAAAAAGAATCTTAATAAAAATACAACTAGAATCAAAAAGTTATTCCTTATTTATTAGACTTCATCCACCTGCCCCGCGCCTCACTCTCAGTGTCCTGATCCAGCAGCCCCAAGTCCTGATGGGCGATGTCCTCCTAGTCCCCTTGGCCCTCTGTGGCTACCTTTAAGACGAATAAGTGTGGAGATGGACCACGACACATGAAGATACCTTGGTCCCCGGTTTGCTAGTTAGTCCTTCAGTCACTCTACTAGTTAGGGGCCGGTTCCCCCTCTGCAGCCAGTACCCTCCACCCAACTCTGATACCGGTCGGCGTAGATACAGATGCCACGGGTGGATCGCTCACTTCCCGTGCCCCTGAGGCCCCTTTTGTCCCTCCAAAGCCTCTCACTGGCTCCTCTGTCAGTCTGTTCCCCTTTCTCTCCTGGGACGAGCTCCAACCAGCTCCAGTCCCCAGGACCTTGGTCACACATGCCTGCTCATGGCCGTGTCATCTATTCCTCTCCACTACATCCGACACGTACTCTCTGTGATGTTGTTCTTTCCTACCCTACTTCCTGGTGCTCCCCTCTTCTACTTCCTCCACCCACACCCCTAACCTCTTCCCCTTTTCCAGTCTGGGATGGGGCCCTCCCTAAACAGGGTCTGCCCGAACCCTGGAACCTGGGTAGTGTTGTGTTGGATGTGAGTGTTTGGGTGCCGGACAGTATGCCCTCCTTACCCAAGAGTGGGGCACCACACCTTTGGCTGAGGTGCAGTTCCTCTGTGACGACTGGACCCACAGGGGCGCCACAAGGGCTTGTTTTTTGCAGGATAAGTTGTGCTTTAAATGCTGTTATTTGTTTTTTGGGTAAAAATAGGCTATGAGGATGGATGGAGATATCGCGCCGCCAAACAGAACCAGATGTCAGTCTAAGTAGAAGAAAGAGCCTTTATTCCTACGCGTTCTACCAATATCTTTGTTTAATCGGTCAAGACCCTATGTGCGCTGTTTTTTTCCTCTAGTTTCTCCGCGGTTCTTTCATTATTTGTTTTTCTACATAGCATACTGAAAAATGGTAAAAAAAACAAAACAAATATGGTGAAATTTGTAAAAATAGGTGCAATTTCAGATAGTTTTTCGCTTTTTTTTATTAACCGTGTTCATTATATGGTGAAACTGATATGTTGGTATGATGCCTTAGGTCAGTATGATTTCATAGATACCAAACATGTATATTTTTACTTTTACCAAAGTGGTAAACATTTTTTGCAAACTATTTTGGCATCTGGGGCTGTGTGATAGCTTATTTTCTGTGTCTTGAGTTAACGTTTTTAATGATACCATCTTTGAGTAGATGCGATGTCTTGATCGCCTGTTATTGTATTTTACTGCAATGCTGCAGCAAACCAAAAAAAGATTGCAATTCTGGGGGTTTGTTTTTTATATCTTGCTACACCCTGTTCCTATGAGATGATGTGGCACCCTGTGCAGGGCACCACAGGATCTCTTGGGATATGGATGGAAAGTACACAGCAAGCAGACCCCACTAACAAACAACACCTTTCACCCCAGGCCTGTAGGGGGAGCTCCACTGGTTGCCTTAAGCCAGTTTCCCCTATAAATACGGGTCCTGGAGGGAGAAACACCAGAGTGTGCAGTCACTACAGAACTGTAAGCAGCTGAGTGAGCTGACCTGTTACTGGAGCCACGCTAGGCCCATACCATAGACACCTGAGAACAGTGGTAGACCCTTAGAATAGGGGTCACAGGAACAGGAGAGAAGCAAGTACCAAACAAGGGGCAGAGGAGTCATCCCGACTCACCCTAACAGAGTTCCGGTAATTGGGTCCGAGCTACAAGGACACAGTCTAGACCTTGCAGAAAAACCAGCACAACAAATAGGGGGTTTAGCTCCACGGACAACAGAAGCACCACCAAATGAGAGCCCGGAGTCGAAGGCCTGACAGGAGTCCCATACAAGTGCCCTCAGTGCAGCAAATCTGGGTGTGCAGAGTCACACAAGAAAGTGCAGTAACGGTCTGGTCGGGTTACATGCCTGTCAGACTCCAGCAGAACTACAGAATCTAGGAAGCCTACAACCCTGCTTGCTGTGGAAAACCCTGAAGTGTTTTACCTCATCTCTGGTCGAGTGTACCCGTCAACATCAGTAAAGGTACCAAAAGACTGTATGTGTGCGTGTCCCTCCTTCCAGTCGCACTACACTGACCGCGCTACCCTATACCCTTTAACTCCAGTAGCTGCCCCGGGGATCCCCCGCTCGCCCTGTAGGGAGCGGTTCCAACTAGCTGCCGCACATCACCCCGGAGGTCTGAGCAGCGCCGGTGCCTTCACCGGACACCTACAGGTGGCTTCACAAAACAAACTTTATTCCTTATTTAACCGTGCATTGACCACCGGGCCCTTACAGTCTCAGGCACCGAACCGTGACCGCAGCCAGCGCCTGAGACCTGACAACCCGGCAACGGTGAGTCAATGAAATTAATTTATTTTGTGATAGACAGGCATTTATGAATGCTGCAATACCAAATATGTGTATTTTTTTTTCATAGTAAAGGCACCAGTCCCAGAAGAAGCAAAACAACCCCAAGACATCTTTGAACCTCCACCACATTTGACTGTAGGTACTGTGTTCTTTTCTTTGTAGGCCACATTCCATTTTCGATAAACAGAATGTTGTACTTTACCAAAAAGCTCTATTTTGGTTTCATATGTTCACAAGACACTTTCCCAGAAAGATTCTGACTTACGTGCAGTTTAGCAAACTGCAGTCTTGCTTTTTTAAGCCTCTGTGTAAGCAGTGGGGTCCTCCTGGGTCTCCTGCCATAGCTTTCATTTCATCCAAATGCGGACAGATAGTTCTCACTGGCACGGATGTACCCTAAGCCCGCAGGACAGCTTGAAATTATTTGGAGCTTCATTAGGGTTGCTTATCCGCTAAATAGACTATCCTGCATTGCAAACTCTTATCAACCTTTTTTTCTCATCCAGGAATACACTGTGAAAGAGGGAGAAATGGCGCACATAGGGTCTTATCTGTGTAGTGAAGGATATAGTTCGGTGTGTGATACACTCACCTTTGAAGGTTGTGCCAGTGCACAACACCTATTAATCACAAAGAGCCAGGCTACTGCACCTCCCAAAGCATCTAAGGTGTGTAAAAAAAGAAAAGGCGTTTCCACGTGCGCCGCCCCGGGTATTGATTGGACTTGAAAGCTTGATCCAAGAATCTTTATTTGTAAAATCTCAACGCATTTCGTGAGTTTTCTCCTCACTTCATCAGGAGATACAAGATACATGCGGACAGATAGTTCTCACTGGCACAGATGTACCCTAAGCCTGCAGGACAGCTTGAAATTATTTGGAGCTTGACTGGGGCTGCTTATCCGCTAAATAGGCTATCCTGCATTGCAACCTTTTATCAACCTTTTTTCTCATCCAGGAAGATTAGCTACAGTGTCATTTATTGTAGACTTCTTGATTATGTTGACCACAATAGACAAGGGAACATCAAGATCTCTGGAGGTGGACAAGTAATGTTGAAAAAACAAGAGGAGAGTCAGCACTACCTAAGTATATTATGCAATACACTGCTCATATTCATTTTAAACTGTATTTATATTACAAAATTGAGATTTTTTTGCAAATACTTGACCAATTTTTGAGCCACCCTGTCTTGCCAAGGCAAATCTCATTAGGGCGATCCTGCTTTATATTATTTGTTATTTAATTTAAGTTGTGCCACTTGATCCAAATGTTGACTGATAGCGCTCGCTGGCAGTAATGCACCCTGACCCTGTAGGACAACTTGAATTTCTTTGGAATTTCATTGGGGCTGCTTATACACCATATGGACTATTCTGAGTTTAATTCTTCAATTTTTCTCATCCAGGGAGATTAGCAACAGTGCCATGGAATGTAAACTTCTTGATTACCGTATATACTCGTGTATAAGCCGACCCGTGTATAAGCCGACCCCCCTACTTTTGCCCCCAAAACCTGGGAAAATCTATTGACTCGTGTATAAGCCGAGGGTGGACCCCAGCACAGGTATACAGCCCCCAGCAGTGTGGTATACAGCAGCCTCCCCAGTGGTATATACAGGCCCCAGCAGTGTTACAGCAGCAGCCCCAGTGGTATATACAGCAGCAGCCCCAGTGGTAGTATACAGCAGCCCCAGAGGTATATACAGCAGCCCCAGTGGTAGTATACAGCAGCAGCCCCAGTGGTAGTATACACGCAGCCCCAGTAGTATATACAGCCCCAGTGGTAGTATACACGCAGCCCCAGTAGTATATACAGCCCCAGTGGTATATACAGCCCCAGTGGTAATATACACGCAGCCCCAGAGGTATATACAGCAGCCCCAGAGGTATATACAGCCCCAGTGGTAGTATACATACAGCCCCAGTAGTAGTATACAGCCCCAGTGGTAGTATACAGCAGCCCCAGTGGTATATTCAGCCCCAGTGGTAGCATACAGCAGCCCCAGTGGTATATACAGCCCCAGTGGTAGTATACAGCCCCAGTGGTAGTATACAGCAGCCCCAGTGGTATATACAGCCCCAGTGGTAGTATACAGCCCCAGTGGTAGTATACAGCAGCCCCAGTGGTATATACAGCCCCAGTGGTAGTATACATACAGCCCCAGTAGTAGTATACAGCCCCAGTGGTAGTATACAGCCCCAGTGGTAGTATACAGCCCCAGTGGTAGTATACAGCAGCCCCAGTGGTATATACAGCCCCAGTGGTAGTATACATACAGCCTCAGTAGTAGTATACAGCCCCAGTGGTAGTATACAGCCCCAGTGGTAGTATACAGCAGCCCCAGTGGTATATACAGCCCCAGTGGTAGTATACATACAGCCCCAGTAGTAGTATACAGCCCCAGTGGTAGTATACAGCCCCAGTGGTAGTATACAGCAGCCCCAGTGGTATATTCAGCCCCAGTGGTAGTATACAGCCCCAGTGGTAGTATACAGCCCCAGTGGTAGTATACAGCCCCAGTGGTAGTATACATACAGCCCCAGTAGTAGTATACAGCCCCAGTGGTAGTATACAGCCCTAGTGGTAGTATACAGCAGCCCCAGTGGTATATTCAGCCCCAGTGGTAGTATACAGGGCCCCAGCAGGGCCCCTCTCATAATTTGGCGCCCCCACTTCACTTGCTGGGCCCCCCCGCATGCAGCGCTGCGCATATACATTACCTGTCTAGCAGCTGTCACCCTCCGATGGCGGATCGCGGCTCCCGGCTCCGGGCTCCATCTTCCTCTCTGTCTTCCTGCTTTGTGACCGGGGCTCATCGCGATGACGTCATCGCGACGCCGGCCGGTCACATGACAAGGAAGACACAGAGGAAGATGGAAGCCGGAGCCGGGAGCCGCGATCCGCCATCGGAGGGTTACAGCTGCTAGACAGGTAATGTATATGCGCAGCGCTGCATGCGGGGGGGCCCAGCAAGTGAGGTGGGGGCGCCAAATTATGAGGGGGGCCGTATTGACTCGCGTATAAGCCGAGGGGGGGACTTTTCAGCCCAATTTTTGGGCTGAAAAACTCGGCTTATACGCGAGTATATATGGTATGTTGCGCACCATACACAAGGGAACCTCAAGATCTCTGTGGATGGACAAATGATGTTGAGATTGTTGATATATTTCAACAAGTTTGGTTCTAAAACTGCTCAGGAAGTTCTCTTCTTTTTCTGTTCTCCATGCTTAGTGTGGCACACCCAGACACACAATGCAAATGTTCAGTCAACTTGATTTTATCTGGTTTTAGGTGTGATTTTCACATTGCCCAAACATGATACTTGCCACAGGTGAGTTCGTATAAGCATCACATACTTAAAATAAAGTTGTTTAGCCACAATTTTGGAAAAGTGCTAACAAGTTTGTATGGTCCATTAGTAGGGTTTTGTGTGAAATAATGTCCAGTTTGCTATTTTTTCTTATTTTTTTTTTTTGTTCCAATATACAAAAAGGAAATAAACATGTGTATAAAAAACGTGTAATTTAAATAATTTTCTGGGAGAAATTGTTTAAATGAACCTGTCACCAGGTTTTTTTTCATATGAGCTGTAGCCACCACCAGTAAGCTCTTATGTTGAGTATTCTAGAATGCTGTATATAACTCTTAGGGCCACTTTACACACACCAACTTATCTGTCCAACTTCTGAACAACTTACTGGTTGCAGTGAAATCACGGACACATTGCTCCATTTTGTGGCTGTGTACAAATGGAACAATGTTTCCATGATTTCACTGCAACCAGTAAGTTGTTCAGAAGTTGGACAGATACGTTGGTGTGTGTAAAGTGTCCATTAAGGCTGATCTGTAAAACATAAAAAAAAAGCTTTTATTATAATTACCTGCACGGAGGTCCAGTCGGATGGGTGTCGCTGATCTTGAATCGACAGCTCTTTTCTTCTTGCGATTGCTTGCTCCTTCTCTGCTTCATGTGGATGATGCATCATATGTCATCCACAGGGATCCCTTCAAGTGCCCCTGTGCATACACTTTTCTCTTCCCTGCTGAACAAAGTACTGTAATGTTCAGCCACAAGAAAAGGTCATAGAAAAGCCGCGCATGCGCACTACATTGCTTTGCTCTGCCCTGGTAGGGCAGAGAGAAGTGCGCCTGCTCAAGAGTGCAATGAAGCACAGTGTGTGATTAATGTAGGATGCATCATCCATACAAAGCGGAGAAGGAGGCTGGTGATTGCAAGCAGAGAGAAGGCATCAGATCAAGATCAGATATGTCCATCAGACCCAATCTCCCTACAGATGACATTGCATGGGGCTTGCCGCAAGTGAACCGCAAGTGTGGCCGTTTTGCAGTAATGGCGGCAGTTGCGTTTTTTTCACCGCAACTGCCGCGATCAGCGATTACCACTGATGTGAAAGCAGTCTTATCAAGTGACTCTGGAGATGGAAAATGACTTTGCCATACAAACTGTGCTCTACTACGAACTGTTGATCACCAGGTTCTGACATCACTGTACAAGTTATGATAATCTGTAAGATGTCACAGCAACAGGACATTATGAGAAAGCCTGCGCTGCAGCATAAAATGATGTTAGCCCACTCTGATGCATCAAGAGTGTGACTTTTTTTTCTTTGTCTTCAAACTGAGAATTGAATCTCACAATGTTAAAATAATCATAAAATTGCGCACTACATAAAATTTGAGTCAAAGTTAACTTTGTAGATCAATCCACTTACATCTACCAAACACCCTTCAATAACAGTGTGCTGTAAAGTCTTACCCTTTAGAACTCCAGGCCTCAAGGGCCACCAACAGGTCAAGAAAAGCCAAGGAACCCATAAGGTGGAATGGCTACATGACAATCGGGAGGGTAGGGAGTTAAATGGTTAATAGGTGCATTAGTTTGCAATAAGGAAAATGTGAAATGAGGTGATTGGCTGGGGAGTGGTCTTGGAAGCAAGGAAGGGGGGGAAGCATTAGAAAGAATATAGGGGGAAGTAAGGAGAAGCTTCTTTCTCTTGCAGCGTCTCTGGACAACAGCTTCCAGCTCACACAGAAAATGATCTGGCTTCTCTGGAAGGGATTTTCTGTGCAGCTATGACGGTGCATGGGGCACAGGCAGTGCAGGCCCCAGTACAGGCTGCCTGTGGACTCCCATCGGTACCAGCTCTCCTCTCCCCTCTTGCAGCACGTGGTCGGCAGTCCCGACCTCCAGAAGCATACTCTCCCTATGCTGGGGGGTGAGGAGAGCATTATTTAGGAGCCCCGGTGGGGACCCTCCGCGGCAGGCTGGGCACCTAGAGGTCTCTGGGGTCTATTCTGGCCGACGGGAGGAATCCTCGACTAGATCCATGGCCTACTTCCGGCCCGTGGCCTGGGGAATGGCAGACAAGATGGCGGCGGCTTCTTGCTGGGCTTAAGCAGGGAACGCGCTGGGCGGCCGACAAGGATGGATGTTACCCCCGCAGCCGGCGGTTGGACAGGTGCGGCCTTCTAGACAGGAAGGGCCAACTACGGCATGCACAGTGTGTTGTGAGCCCCGGATGCCAGGGGCACAGCGGCTGATTCTGCAGCGATGGAGTCTGGCGGGAGCGGTGTCTCTCAGCGGAGTGGAGGATGAACCCGGCGGCTGGTTCTCTTTGGGTAAGGGGCAGCAAGTGGCAGCAGAGGTTTCCCCCCTTCCCCGGTCGGTAGGGGGGACGAACCCAGCAGGATATCCCCTCCAGCGAGGGAGTAGTTGCGGTGCCTCACAGGTGGTCCTGGGGTGAACCCGGCATTCAAAGGATCAAGAGCAGCCCTCCTGCGGTCGGCATGGTGGGCTTGGGACTGGTCAGCCCATTGTGGTCTACAGCCTGAAGAGACTGCGGATTTCGGCAGCAGCCTGGGGGTCCATAGGTCCATAGGTCCCCTGAGCTTTCTTACTACTGATGACCAGATGGAGGAGGACTGCGTTTCAGCTGCTCGGAGACGGTCTCCGAGGCAGCTGGGTGAGATCATAGATTTTCATTACAATTCACGCTGATTGAGAGGTTGGTGGGTGGTAGGACGTAGGGGCTTGGTGTGGGTGCATAATCTGATGGCAGTTCGGAAGGACGGGATTTACGGTCCCCGGTGGGGAGCATGGGTTGGCCCGGTGGAGGTGGGGTCGGAAGTTCTAAACAGCACAGTGGGGGTCTGCTGGTTGGTAGCAATGTTCTGTCGATAATGGTGCTGTTGGGGACAGCAGTGACGGGAAGGGGAATTTAGGAGACTGACAAGGTGGACGAAGAGGTGCAGTGGTCGATAGGTTAAAGGAAAGTTGTATGTGTGCTTTGAGGGCCTGTCGGGGTGCACTTGGAGATGCAAAAACGGGACAGTTTCTGGAAGGTTGATGTGTGTGAACAGGTTTTTTCTTTACTCCCACTTCAGGTGTTCGTGTTTTTAGCTAGGGCTAGTGGGGAACATAAGCCAGAGGTGCTCCGCATTGTTTTGGTATATGGCTGCTTTCTGCAAGACTAATAGCCTTTACCGGGGAGCTTGTCCTGGTGGGGGTTATGACGAGCAATTTGGCAGAAGAACACTCTGCATCAAGGACTGCTTTGGTTTAAAAGGACGTTTCCTTGTGGATGTGGTAATTACTTCCCCGGCTCGACCTCTTTCATATGAGGGTCTGGGGGGGGGGGTGCTTGGATTGAACAGCGCAGAAGGTGGAGAGGACAGGAAAGTACCATGGTGAGGGTTATAGTGCTGTTTCAAGCAGGTATGGGGACGATAAAGCTGCGAAGTGGTTTACAGTTAGTTTTGTTTTGGTTTGTTTTTAGGACACCGCGTGAGTCGAGTTGTGGCGTTGTTTTTTATCCTGTAGTTTAAACTGGATAATTGAGCATTCAGAGGAGGCGGATGGCAAGTTTAGCGGAGGTGGAAATGGGTCGAAGGGCAGGTCTGTTTAGGGGACTGCCAAGGGTAGAATTGAGGATATCCCCGTCGGGAATAGTGCCTGATGAAAATCGAGCAGGTTTAGGCATATTCAGTTGTCGTGCCCGACTGGGGGCGTCAGTAAGGATGGGGATCGCGCTGGAACTAGCAAGACGGTTATTATGTACCTGTGGATGGGGTATTGGAGTTAGTGTGTGTAATTGTACTTGGGGGCCTGGATGGTAAAATATTGGACATGAAGATGGCCTTTTGATTGCTATCAGGGCACACGGAGAGTCAGCATTTGTCGGGCGGCATGTGAATAGAGAATAATACATTGACTGTTTACTGCTGGGCTGTTATGTTTATTGTTCATAATTTGATGTGTTCAGTCTTGCTGCATGGGCAGTGTGAGATGTGTTTGGTATTGGTCAGTATATTATATGGATGATCATTTCTGTTGGGACGACAGGTTCATCCCTTTTTGGGCTCTGACGGTTTGCATTTCAAAATAAAAAATGTGGGTTAAAGTGTGCGGTTTTGTTGGGTGCACTTAATTTACTTCTAGGATTATGTTCATGGGCTGACTGCTAGGTCCCTAGCAGTTGGTATGGTGGGCGACATGCCCGGCACATTTGTTGAATTTGGGGTCATAGGGGAGAGATTTGGTTGTGTGGGGTGTTTTTTCTATGGAATATCAAAAAAAGGTGCAGATTGGATGTTATTGGAGATTTTATCGGTTAGCTGAGGTATTGCGGGAGCTGGACTTCTTAACTTCCTAGGTCATAGGGTTTGTTTTCAGTGTGTCTAGCTGCCGGTGACACCCGCTTTAATGTGTTGTTTAAACATGTCTAGTAGGGTCTCTATGTCTGTTACTTCGGTTGTGTTTCTCATGGAACATTGGGAGGTTGCAAAGTACGTACCAGGAGTATTAAATGGGGGGGGGGGGGGGCTGCTTCATTGTATCGCTTTCAGTCTCGTAAATTGGGAGTTGATCCCTGGCGTGCATGAAGTGGATATGCAGGGCCTGGATGATTAAGGGAAATTGATAACAATGGGGTTAAGGGTTTATTGCCGAGATTGGTGATTGAGGCTACAGGGTGCCGTTCCAGCAAGGTGGCAGGAATGGGCAGGTTTCAGGAATGGAATGGGGGTTACTGTGGAGCTTGTTGGGGTTCTTTGGTATTATCATTTGTTGGGGGAATGAATTTGTAACTTATAAATCAGCCTCAATGGTGTTGCAGAAGGTTGCTACGATTGCATTTTGGTTCAAGCTGCGTGGGATGCAGGATTTGACCAGGGGATTTTTGGGGAGGTGTTCTGCACTGGGGATGTGGTAATAATGCCAGATGGATTGGAATGTTGCTGTTAAAGAGTCAGAGATGGATTGATTTCAGGAGGGAGACTATTCGTGGTGTATGGTCTCCCAGGACTTTGGTTATTCCTGGTTTCCAATGTTAATTATCAGGGAAGGTAAGTGTGGGTTAACTTGGCTCCCAGTGTTACAGGCAGGGAGATAATTTGTGTCTATCACTGTGCCAGTTTGTGGTTATTTTAAGGGAATGTTGGAGGAAGGTGGGTAAGCAGCCGGGTGAGGATGGTTGCTTTCAGTCAGGATTGGCGCTGACACAGAGGTGCCACGGTTGGGATTGAACAATTAGGTGGCTCAATGGTTTTGAAATTGGGAATCAGCCTGGTTTTAGCTAAATGTGCGGCCTCTTTGGTAGGTAATGTGGCTGGGGGGGAAATGGCCTGGCACGGGAAAAAAAGGGTCGTAGGTAACATATTGCTTATATGTGTTGTGTTTATTCTTATGCAGTTATAACTCGGTTTTGATTACTATAGGTAATAATTGGGCGTGTATACTGGGTCGTTGCTAGTGTCCTTTGGGGGCAGGGCAAGGCGATGTTTGAACATGTGACTGTCAGTTGGGGCAGGACGTGGCTTCGATGCTCAAGTGGTCTTTAGGTGGGGTAGGACCTTAGGGCAGGGTCTTGAGTATGGTGGTAGGGTGGATCAACCCTATAATGAGTCTGGTTGCATGAGGGGAATGATCTTGGGTTTGTTCATCCCAGGAGTTGACGCGGGATATTAGGTGCAATTTGGTGCGATGGAAGTATTCATACCTGGGTTGGTTTGTGATGTGGTTGGATAGTATGGCCTGTTTGTCAAGGGGTATTCCGGATTTGTAAAAATAAAATAATAAACAAAAAATGTTGAACAAGGCTAAAGTTAAAGTCAAGTGGGTGGTGTCTCTCTTGTCTCCAGTAATGGGATGTCATGGTGAGACACCGGGAGGTGGAGTGATCGGCTCTGCAATATTGGAGGTTGGATAGTGTTAATTGATTTCAAACAGATAGGGGGATGTCGGGCTTGCATGAAAGTACCGAGCAAGCGTTGGTGGTGGTGGGTCCAGTCCACGTAAGGTGTCACGTGGCCAGTCCTGTGGCGGGGGTAGGTCTGGTCCAGAGGCGGTTTAATGGATAATAGTAGTTGGGAGGGGAGCCACTAGTACGGTATAGTGGTTCCGGTTACAGGTAATTTGCAGGCACGGGTCCTGCAAGGTAGGGGTATTAGTTCTTAGTAATTAATACCTCTTGTGGTTTAATGGATCATGGTATACGGGAGGTGAGCCACTAGTAAGGTATAGTGGCTCCAGTTTCAGATAACTGGCAGGCACGGGGTTCTGCAACTTAGGGGTATTAATTCTCGGTAATTAATACCTTGTCCCTGGGGTCGGTGTGTTGCGGCCAGGGACAATCCCTTGGGTCGGTGTTGCGGCCGGGGATAATGTTTCATTGTGGGAGGTGGCTTCTGGACCAGGCTTATCCAGGGTTACGTATTCGTATTATGTACTGTATTATTACTGTGTTACCTATTGTTTAATGTTGGGACACCAGGGTGCGGTGTCCCTGGGGTTAGTATGTAAATAATAGGTAATAAAAGGGCTGCTGTGGCCAAATTTTAACCAAGTCGCAAGCAGTGTCCGTGTATTATTTACAAAGAGTTTAATGGGTTGGTAACACAAGAATTTAACGACCGGAGAATCCCTCGTCGATTGTCATGTCTTTAGGATTTCCATAGCATTGCACAGGGGTTTGAATCATCACCAGTGCATGTGATTATATTATCACATGTGCAATGCTAAGGAAATCCGGAAAAGCTGCAATGTTGGCGGCCATTGATTCCTAGAGTTCCCCACCCCTGCTTTAGAGGCAGCTGCAGGTAACATGCACGTTGCCTCCTCAGTCTCTCTTTGCTAGAGATTTGGAGGTCTGTAACAATAAATGGTAGCTGTACAATTATAATATACTAGCTGTGAGCCCGATGCAAATGCATCGGGATTCTAGAGCGTGCATTAATTTGATTATAGTAGTTATAGCTGTTAGCCTGATGCAAATGCATCGGGTATCTAAAATATGTTTATTGTTTTTTTAAAGTTTTTTAAATAATAATCGCATCATCAATAGCAATAATATAAGCCATAGCATTATTATTAGCAGTAATAGCAGTATTAATAGCATTATTAGCAGTATTATGAGCATTAATAACAGTATTAATAGCATTAATAGCATTATTATTAGCATTAATAGCATTATTAATAGCATTATTAGCATTAATAATAGCATTAATAACATTATTAATAGCATTGATAGCATTATTATTAGCATTAATAGCATTAATAATAGCATTATTAGCATTAATAATAGCATTAATAACATTATTAATAGCATTAATAGCATTATTATTAGCATTAATAGCATTAATAATAACATTATTAGCATTAATAATAGCATTAATAACAGTATTAATAGCATTAATAGCATTATTAATAGAATTAATAGCATTATTATTAGCATTAATAGCATTAATAGCATAATTAATAGCATTAATAGCATTAATAGCATTATTATTAGCATTAATAGAATTATTATTAGCATTAATAGCATTAATAGGATAAATATTAGCATTAATAGCATTAATAGCATAATTAATAGCATTAATAGCATTATTAATAGCATTAATAGCATTATTATTACCATTAATAGCATTAATAATAGCATTATTAGTATTAATAATAGCATTAATAACATTATTAATAGCATTAATAGCATTATTAATAGCATTAATAGCATTATTATTAGCATTAATAGGATTAATAATAGCATTATTAGCATTAATAATAGCATTAATAACATTATTAATAGCATTAATAGCATTATTATTAGCATTAATAGCATTAATAATTAGCATTAACTAAGCATTAATAATACATTAATAATAATAAATATATAGCATTAATAGCATTAAATAGCATAAATAATAGATTAATAGCATTATTAATAGCATTAATATAGCATTATAATTAATAGCATTAATAGCATTATATATTAGCATAAATAAAGCATATAATTACATAATAGATTAATAATAGCATTACATAATAGCATTAATAACATATATATTAATAGCATTAATAGCATTATTATTAGCATTAATAGAATTAATAATAGCATAATTAGCATTATAATAGCATTAATAGCATTATTAATAGCATTAATAGCATTATTATTAGCATTAATAGCATTATTAATTAGCATTAATAGCATTAATAATACATTAATAGATAATAATATAGCATTAATAGCATTAATAGATAAATAATAGGATTAATAGCATTAATAGCATTAAATAATAGATTAATAGCATTATTAATAGCATTAATAGCATTATTAATAGCATTAATAGCATAATTATTAGCATAAATAGCATTATATAATAGCATTATTAGCATTAATAATAGCATTAATAACATTATTAATAGCATTAATAGCATTATTATTAGCATTTAATAGCATTAATAGCATTATTATTAGCATTAATAGCATTAATAATACCATTAATAGGATAAATATTGACATTAATAGCATTAATAATAGCATTATTAGCATTAATAATAGCATTAATAACATTAATTAATAGCATTAATAGCATTATTATTAGCATTAATAGAAATTAATAATAGCATTATTAGCATTAAATAATAGCATTAATAACATTATTAATAGCATTAATAGCATTATTATTAGCATTAATAGCATTAATAATAGCATTATTAGCATTATTAATAGCATTAATAACATTATTAATAGCATTAATAGCATTATTATTAGCATAAATAGCATTAATAATAGGATTATTAGCATTATTAATAGCATTAATAACATTATTAATAGCATTAATAGCATTATTATTAAAATTAAATAGAATTAATAATATGCATTATTAGCATTAATAATAGCATTAATAACATTATTAATAGCATTAATAGCATTAATTATTAGCATTAATAGCATTAATATATTATTAATAGCATGAATAGCATTATAATAATAGCATTAATAGGATTATTATTAGCATTAATAGCATTAATAATAGCATTATTAGCATTATTAATAGCATTAATAACATTATTAATAGCATTAATAGCATTATTATTAGCATTAATAGCATTAATAATAGCATTATTAGCATTATTAATAGCATTAATAACATTATTAATAGCATTAATATCATTATTATTAGCATAAATAGCATTAATAATAGGATTATTAGCATTAATAATAGCATTAATAACATTATTAATAGCATTAATAGCATTATTATTAGCATTAATAGAATTAATAATAGATTATTAGCATTAATAATAGCATTAATAACATAATTATTAGCATTAATAGCATTATTATTAGCAGTAATATTATTATTAGCATTTTTTTTTAAATTATTATTTTATTTGTTATTTATTTTTTAATTATGTTTTATTTATTTTTTTATAATTTTTTAATTATTTTTTAATTATTTTTGTATTATTAAATTTATTATTTAGGCTGAAGGCAGTTGTCATTCAGGTGCGCTAAAGGGCTGATCTTATTAGCATATATTTTATTTTTTTATTATTATTTTTATTGAATTTTTTATTATTTTTAATTAATTTTTTTATTATTTTTTAATTCTTTTTTAATTATTTTTTTATTATTTAATTTATTATTTAGGCTGAGAGGCAGTTCTCATTCAGGTCCGCAAAGGGCTGATCTTATTAGCATATATTTTATTTTTATATTATTATTTTTATTGAATTTTTATTATTTTTAATTATTTTTTTTTATTATTTTTTAATTCTTTTTAATTATTTTTTTTATTATTTAATTTATTATTTAGGCTGAGAGGCAGTTCTCATTCAGGTCCGCAAAGGGCTGATCTTATTAGCATATATTTTATTTTTTATTATTATTTTTATTGAATTTTTTATTATTTTTAATTTATTTTTTTATTATTTTTTAATTCTTTTTTAATTATTTTTTTTTATTATTTAATTTATTATTTAGGCTGAGAGGCAGTTCTCATTCAGGTCCGCAAAGGGCTGATCTTATTAGCATATATTTTATTTTTTTATTATTATTTTTATTGAATTTTTTATTATTTTTAATTATTTTTTTATTATTTTTTAATTCTTTTTTAATTATTTTTTTTATTATTTAATTTATTATTTAGGCTGAGAGGCAGTTCTCATTCAGGTCCGCAAAGGGCTGATCTTATTAGCATATATTTTATTTTTTTATTATTATTTTTATTGAATTTTTTATTATTTTTAATTATTTTTTTTATTATTTTTTAATTCTTTTTTAATTATTTTTTTTATTATTTAATTTATTATTTAGGCTGAGACGCAGTTCTCATTCAGGTCCGCAAAGGGCTGATCTTATTAGCATATATTTTATTTTTTTATTATTATTTTTATTGAATTTTTTATTATTTTTAATTATTTTTTTTTATTATTTTTTAATTCTTTTTTAATTATTTTTTTTATTATTTAATTTATTATTTAGGCTGAGACGCAGTTCTCATTCAGGTCCGCAAAGGGCTGATCTTATTAGCATATATTTTATTTTTTTATTATTATTTTTATTGAATTTTTTATTATTTTTAATTATTTTTTTTTATTATTTTTTAATTCTTTTTTAATTCTTTTTTTTATATTTAATTTATTATTTAGGCTGAGACGCAGTTCTCATTCAGGTCCGCAAAGGGCTGATCTTATTAGCATATATTTTATTTTTTTATTATTATTTTTATTGAATTTTTTATTATTTTTAATTATTTTTTTTATTATTTTTTAATTCTTTTTTAATTATTTTTTTTATTATTTAATTTATTATTTAGGCTGAGACGCAGTTCTCATTCAGGTCCGCAAAGGGCTGATCTTATTAGCATATATTTTATTTTTTTATTATTATTTTTATTGAATTTTTTATTATTTTTAATTATTTTTTTTTATTATTTTTTAATTCTTTTTTAATTATTTTTTTTATTATTTAATTTATTATTTAGGCTGAGACGCAGTTCTCATTCAGGTCCGCAAGGGCTGATCTTATTAGCATATATTTTATTTTTTTATTATTATTTTTATTGAATTTTTTATTATTTTTAATTATTTTTTTTTATTATTTTTTAATTCTTTTTTAATTATTTTTTTATTATTTAATTTATTATTTAGGCTGAGACGCAGTTCTCATTCAGGTCCGCAAAGGGCTGATCTTATTAGCATATATTTTATTTTTTTATTATTATTTTTATTGAATTTGTTATTATTTTTAATTAATTTTTTTTATTATTTTTTAATTCTTTTTTAATTATTTTTTTTATTATTTAATTTATTATTTAGGCTGAGAGTCAGTTCTCATTCAGGTCCGCAAAGGGCTGATCTTATTAGCATATATTTTATTTTTTATTATTATTTTTATTGAATTTTTATTATTTTTAATTAATTTTTTTATTATTTTTTAATTCTTTTTTAATTATTTTTTTTATTATTTAATTTATTATTTAGGCTGAGAGCCAGTTCTCATTCGAGGTCCGCAACTTTTGATTTTTTATTTTCTATTGATATTGCATTAATGTTTATTGATTTTTATTAATATTTATTAGTTTTATTTTTTCTAAAATATTACATAATTCATTTATGGGCGTGAGACGCAGTTGTCATTGAGGTCCGCCTTGTTTTCTTCCCATTGAAATGCATTAGCGGTGTGTCGGCGATTTTATGGCCGACCACCTGGTTCTATTTGTCGGCCCTAAAATCGCGGACACACCGCTAATGCATCTCTATGGGCAGTCAGGCCGATTTCGGATTGAACGCCGACCAATCAGAATTCGAGCTGACTTGCCCATAGACATGCATTAGCGGTGTGTCGGCGATTTTATGGCCGACCACCTGGTTCTATTTGTCGGCCCTAAAATCGCGGACACACCGCTAATGCATCTCTATGGGCAGTCAGCCCGATTTCGGATTGAACGGCGACCAATCAGAATTCGAGCTGACTTGCCCATAGACATGCATTAGCGGTGTGTCCGCGATTTTAGGGCCGACAAATAGAACCAGGTGGCCGGCCATAAAATCGCCGACACACCGCTAATGTATGTCAATGGGAAAAAAGACGGACCTGAATGAGAACTGAATGACGGGCTCTTCTGATTGGCTGAGGTCAGCGACCAATCAGAAGAGCCCTTCACATTTCATTGAGATACAATGGCGGATTGATCGTCCATTGTATCTTAATGTTAGTTGAAGAGGACGTCGGAGCTGGAAGTTGGCGGAAAGAAGACAGAAGATCCCCGGGGACGGACGAAGAGGCGGAAAGAAGAGAGAAGACCCCCGGGACCGGAGGAAGAGGACGCCTGGCCGGACGGACGATCAGATGACTTGAAGGCATGTAAGTGATCGACGGGGACGTTAGGGGACGGGTAGGGCCTTAGGTGTTAGGGAAAGCGGCGAGGCTTAGAGGGTAGGGGCTTAGGGGATAGGGGCTTAGGGCGGCAGGGGTTTAGGTGCGGTTTAGGGGGTAGGGGTAGGGGATTAGGTGCAGCTTAGGGGTTAGGGGCTTGCGGCGGCAGGGGTTTAGGTGCGGATGCGGGGTAGTGGCTTAGGGGGGTAGGGGGTTAGGTGCGGCTTAGGGGGTAGGGGCTTAGGGCGGCAGGGGTTTAGGTGCGGCTTAGGGGGTAGGGGTAGGGGATTAGGTGCAGCTTAGGGGTTAGGGGCTTGCGGCGGCAGGGGTTTAGGTGCGGATGCGGGGTAGTGGCTTAGGGGGGTAGGGGGTTAGGTGCGGCTTAGGGGGTAGAGGTAGGGGATTAGGTGCGGCTTAAGGGGTAGGGGCTTGCGGCGGCAGGAGTTTAGGTGCGGATGCGGCGTAGTGGCTTAGGGCGGCAGGGGGTAGGGGGTTAGGTGCGGCTTAGGGGGTAGGGGCTTAGGGCGGCAGGGGTTTAGGTGCGGTTTAGGGGGTAGGGTAGGGGATTAGGTGCGGCTTAGGGGTTAGGGGCTTGCGGCGGCAGGGGTTTAGGTGCGGATGCGGGCTAGTGGCTTACGGCGGCAGGGGGTAGGGGCTTCGGCGGCGGGGTAGTGGCTTAGGGGTTAGTGGCTTAGGGGTTAGGGCGGCAGGGGGTAGGGGCTTGCGGCAGAGGGTAGTGGGTGCGGCGGGGTAGTGCGGCAGGGGGTAGGGGCTTCGGCGGCGGGGTAGTGGCTTAGGGGTTAGGGCGGCAGGGGGTAGTGGCTTCCGGCAGAGGGTAGTGGGTGCGGCGGGGTAGTGCGGCAGGGGGTAGGGGCTAGGGGCTTCGGCGGCGGGGGTAGTGGCTTAGGGGTTAGGGCGGCAGGGGGTAGTGGCTTCCGGCAGAGGGTAGTGGGTGCGGCGGGGTAGTGCGGCAGGGGGTAGGGGCTTCAGCGTCGGGGTAGTGGCTTAGGGGTTAGGGCGGCAGTGGGTAGGGGCTTGGGGTTGTGTGGCTTGGTTAGTGTACGCGTAGTGGCTTAGAGCGGCAGGGGTCTGTAGTGTACAGCGCGATGGTATACTACAGTCCCATGGCGCTTATGGTCATGGGACTGTAGTATACTATAGCGGTGTACACTACAGGAGTATGGGCTTCGGCTTCGGTGGCTTGGTTAGCGGTGTAGCGACTCGCAATGCCCGCTTCGCGGGCATTGCTTCGCTAGGCTGCAACGACTCGCAATGCCCGCTTTGCGGGCATTGCTTCGTGAGTCGCCTTGGCCGCTACGCGGCCACGGGGAGAGTCCAGGAGAAGCAGCTCGGACTCGCTAACCAAGCCACCGGAAGCAGCGCCGCTCCGACGGAAGTCGCTACGGCAATTATATAATAGATTAATAAATCAGCCGTGAATTCCAGATCTATTAACTGTTCATTGATGGACATTTACTTTTCGTTTAATTTGGCTTCGTATACGATATTTATGAAAGATATTACCATACTTCATTTAGTCTATTCCAGATATTTCTCCCAAGTTTTCATCATTAGAGGAAAAAGAAAGAAGCAGAGCGGAGACTTGCAGCGGCCTAAGAGTGGCAGCGGTTTTCGGCCTCAGGAATCTGTGGATTTAAGTCTTTCAGCAGGTAGATTTTTCTCTTGTCTTCTGACTCAGCCCTCCCTGCCCTCACTTTAATCACAGATGACAGCTTCTCCTTTGCTGCCAGAGAAATGCTTCTTTCTCTATTTCCTTTTATCCTGTTTTATTCATTGCTGACTTTGTAGAGGAATCAGTAGCATCGGCAGACAAGAGGAAGGCTTTGTCACTAAGCTGCAGAGGGCACAGGTTGGATTAACACAGGCAGGTTGAGGGAGAGCTGGTGAAGAAAGAGCAGACGAGAAAGAGCATTAATATGGGCTCAGAGAGTCACTTGCTGGAGGACTATGAATAGTTTGGACATCATCCACAAGAAAGATGAGATATTTGCTTGACACACCTTAACTGTACCAATCTTGGTTACAAAGTGCAAACAAAAACAAAAATACTAGAGTTTGAGATGTGCACCTAACGATACTATATTATTCAGACTATAAGACACAATTTATCCATCCAAATGTTGTAAGAAAGTGGGTGTCTTATAGTCCGAATGTATCTGACAGTAAAAGTGTGGGGGGGGAAGGTGGCAGGAGTGCAGGGTCACAGGAGTCAGGAGCAGCATCGCATAAGGCAAGGGAGCTTACACTTGCACGCTTAAGTCAGTTGTCGCTTGAGAAGAGGACACCTCTCACTAAAGGAGTGGTAGGAAGGTGAGTGGAATATTTTTTAGTGTGTTGCATGATGGGAGCCAATTACAACTGGATAAGTCCATGATGGGGGTCGTATATACCAGGATAGGGGCCATATATTACCAGGATTGGGACATATATACCAATATGGGGCCATATACACAAGGATGGGGCCATATATACTAGGATAAGTCCATGATGGGGGCAACATTTAACAGGATGAGTACCATGTGGAGCCACTGGGACGGGGTACTCGGTACCAACCAGGGTACTGCTGGGGATATCACGGCGGTCTTGATCCGGACCGTGTCCCAGGTTCCACAATAAATGGGGGGATATTTACAGGGGAGTTTGTCATGACGCCACCCACGGGTTGTGGTCAGTGAGGGGACTACCGCTACTGCAGAACCTCCGGGGATGATGTTTGGCAGCTGGAGATGTATTGGCTCTCTGTGGGTAGACCTTGAGTCCCCGGGGCAGTGGTAGTAATAGTCTATAGATAGTGCTATGGATGTTGTAGGATAGGGGTAGTAGTAAAGATGATGGTAGTTTGTGAGGGCACGCAGGGTTTGAGCACAAGGATCACACACTCTCACGGTTTTGAAGTTTTCCATGGCTTTACTGGAGTTGTTGTTCAGCAAGTACTGTCCACAAAATCTGTATAGGGGCCGGGTTGCTCCCACCCTGTCCAGGTCCTCAGCTTCCTACTCCTGCGCCTTGTGTGTGTCCCTGCTGCTGCTCTAGCTGAGCTGCTGGCCCTGTTTCTCCTCACAGGTACCCCCTTTGCTAGGCAACTTGAATCTTTCCGTGTGCTTCTGACTCCGCCATGTTGCTTTGCTGAGGTACGGTGTAGGTATGTAACCTCCACTATCCCGGTGTTTTCTGTGCTGCGTGTTTCAGTCACAGATTCGAATCCGGTATCCAGCTTCTGTGCCCCTCTGGGGGTCAGTTATGAGGTAACTGAGTCTCCCAGATATGTTCCTCTGTTTCTTGTACTCCTCCCTCAGGCCCTGGCTTCAGGCCTGAAAGTAGTCAGTGGTCCCTGTCAGGAGCTCAGTACTGCTCCCATTTACAGGTCCTCCTCCTAGTGCTCCCTGCACTCAACTGAACTGTCAACTCTCAACTAACTACTTCACCTCAGACCCGAATATATCAGGGAGCTGCTTGAGCTCCCCCTTCTGGACTAGAGGTGCTAGTGCAGTGTCCAGTGTTGTGTAGGGAGTTAACCCTTGTGATATTACTGTGGCACATTAACCACTGGGGTGCCACATACCATGTACATCAGAATGACAGCCATATATACCAGGATGGGGCCATATACACAAGGATGCATCCATAATGGGGGCCATATACAGTATACAAGGATGAGGGCCATATATACCAGGGTGAGGACATACATGCCAGGATGAAAACATATATACCAGGATCGGACAGGAATGGAGAACAATTACATCATGATTGGCCCTGGACAAGGGCCACATATATAAGGATTGGATCAGGATGAGGCACATACTGTATACCAGATTGGGGCCATATATACCTGGATGGGGTCAGGATGAGGGTCATATATACCAGGATGGGGCCATATATACACCAAAATGACAGCTAAATATACCAGGATGAAGACATATATCTCAGGATGGGGTCAAAGATACCAGGATAAAGGCTATATACACCAGATTAGAGCCATATATAACATAATGGGGACATATCAGGATGGGGACATATATACCAGGATGGTTCAAGGATAGGGATCATAAATACAAGGATAGGACAAGGATGGGGAACATATATACCAGGATGGAGGACATATACATCAGGATATGGGACATACTAGCGCATCTTAATGAATTAGAATATCATCAAAAATCAATGTCATATTGCCATGCTTCAGGGCATTTCTGAAACTTATTGATGTCTCATTGAATATGGCAGCACGATTTTTAACCCATTGGTTGAATTTCATAAAATGACTAAATGTAGACTATGTTTTCTAAATGTAGTCATTTTATGAAATTCAACCAATAGGTAAGCTCACACAAAATATTTACCAGAGACTTATTAGCATCAACACATTACATGATTAGGATATATCTTGATTGGATAGCAACATATTGATCAATATTACCCTAGCTACTTCCGATGTTACTAAAGATTATTCAATTGCGATTTTTAACCCTTTATCCTCGCTACTTTAATTTTCTGAAATAATAACCTTTGGGCTTTCATTGGCTGTAAGTCCATAGTCATCAACATTTACAGGAATAAACACATGAAATAGATCACTCTGTAATGACTCTATATAATATATGCATTTCACATTATGTATTAAATTACTGGAATAAAATAACTTTTTGATGATATTCTAATTCATTATTATACACTAGCTGGGAGCCCGATGCACATGCATCGGGATTCTAGAAGGGCGAGTCTCTGACTCGCAATGGCCGCTTCGCGGCCAATGCTTCGCGCTGCTAAGTCGACTCGCCATGCCCGCTGCGCGGGCATAGCGAGTCGCCTTAGAACTGCTCGCAATGGCCGCTGCGCGGCCAATGCTTCGGGCGTATCCACATGACCACGCACGACTCGCAATGGCCGCTTCGCGGCCAATGCTTCGCGCGTAACCACATGACCACGCCGGGGGCAAAAAAGCCATTCGCAATTATATAATAGATTAGTGTTTACTGTAAAGGGGCCCAGGATGGGGGGCATCAATTTTTTTTCTATTTTCCTCTTCTAAAACCTACATGTGTGTTACGGTGCGGGGCATCTTATAGTCCAAAAAATTCTGTACCTTTTTCTCATTCAATATTCAATTACTACATAATGTGACCTAATGAAGCAGTTATGTTGGTCAGACGACCTCTAAAGACAGAAGTACAATGTGATATTTCCATATGAAAGGTTAATGGTAGGCAGTTTTCCTTTGGAGCCACCAACAATAAAGTTGGAGCCACTGTGTCCACACGACAAATGGCACAACTCCACCCGGCCCTTCCGCAATGCACGTATTTCCAGCCATGGGTCTTCTACATAATACTCATACCCTTCTTACTCTGTTGCAAACATTGTAGGAGTTCTGTGGCTGACTCTCTATATTACGGAAATCTGTGTCAGGCACTCTGAGGAGGTGAATCAGGGGCATGTCCACTGGAGTAACGCATCTGAATCAAAGTATTTTTGAGATTGCATCTATCCAGATGAATGTGCTAAATTTGTCCTATTTCCAAACACTTAAGACCCGTCACAGATAGCGAGATCACTGTTTCGTCACAGGTTTTGTGATGCAACAGCAACCTCGCCAGCGATCTCGCTATATTTGACACGTAGCAGCGACCGGGCCCCGGTGTGACATCGCCGATCATGTCGGAATGGCCTGGACCATGTTTTGATCGTCGGGCTCCCACTGGGCAGCATTCATCGGTGTGTTTGACACCTTAACAACGACCTCGTTGGCGACTCAGATCTCAGCCACGTAGGTCTGAGTTGTCAGACTAGCTGCTGTGGGACAGGGTCCCAACGACCGCAGAGGTTGTTATACGGGTTGTCGTATCATTGCTGCCTCGTTGACTAGATCAGACTGTTTGACATCTCGTAACGATGTTCCAGCGATCCTTTCCAGTTTGTATCGTTGATGGGATCGCTAGAACGTCGCCAAGTGTGACAGGACCCTTAGTTTGGATAATTTTGTTATTTAGAGACTCTCTGATGCAATAAAAAAAGTTTAACAGAATTTGTAACCTTTCTTTTATCATATACATTAATTTATATTTCATATCCTTGCTCATCAATTGACATTTTAGCCAGAGCTGTAGTTTTGAACTTGTATCATGAAAGAAAATGATTTGTATGCAATAATGATACCATACAACTTAAAAAAAGGAATGAAAATATTCTAATTATATTTACACATTATGGGGGAGAAATGGTAAAGGTCTTTTGTCAGCACATTTTTGCTTTATAATCTGAGGATAGCATGAGGTGTTGAGGGGTAGAAACACAGAGTTTAATCATGTGTCACATGTCAAGCTGTGTTCTGCTAATTTAAAATGAAGGTTCTATCACCTGGTGAATATCATTGGTGTGACTAGCTATCATGCAGACACTTGTTTAACACTCCCCCTCTTGTGATAAGCAGCACATGGGTCTGGGTGAGGGTCTCTCTCTCAGTTCTGCTGCTTTTCTAAATCTGCTAACTCTGATTGTGTCCCAGTAAACGTAGTGTTACATCGTTGGATACAGGGTCTCTTTGACTCCATTAAACTACTGTAAGACGAGTTAGCTAAAATCTGGTGACAGATTAGATTTATTACTATACTAAAGTTAGTTTATACCAAGCATTTTTACCACATTTCTCTTCTTTACTGCATTTCTTGGCTGGACTACAAACATACCAATGTTTTACACATGTCCAGTTGTTTTTAGGCTGTGAGGCACCGCCGGCATGATCCTCATGGCCGGGGCGCATCACATGCAGGATCAGGAGGATCCTGTGCACACTGGCCGGTTTGACTGTGACAATGCTGTGTGAACCAACTTTGAACACAAGGTTTCATGTTACTAATGAGTGGCTCATAAGATCAAGGAAGCCCTAAGGAAAAGGGATGTAAGGGCTGAGTGCTGACAACCCGGAACACAGGGAGTTAACCTGAGCTGTGTGAAAGGCTGATTACCAGCAGCTAAGGGGGTGTGTCCATGTAGGAGTGGCTGGCACGATAAGAGGCAGCCAGCTGAGTGATTGAGAGATTCATGGTGGGTTTACACACACCAATTTATCTGTTCAATCTCTGAACCAATCTCTGGTAGCAGTGAAATCATGGATACATTGCTCCATGTTGTACACAGCCACAAAATGGTGCAATGTATCCATGATTTCACTGCAACCAGAGATTGGTTCAGAGATTGAACAGATAAATTGGTGTGTGTAAACCCACCATTAGATTCAGATGGAAGCTGAGACTCATGCTGAGAGATTCATTCAGAGATTCAGATGGAAGCTGAGACCAGCCAAGTGCAGAGCAGTCTAGAGGCTCTGTGTGAATGAAGGGAGCATGCTAGCTCCAGGCCGGTGCCAAGGTCCGCGGTTGTGATAGCACCTGGTGGGGAAGCCGTGGCTGAACCCGGTGGATACTGGTCCGGGCGTGGGGTGAACTACGTCCGGGAAAGGAGCCCTTGGGGGACGCTTGGTGGACCCGTTACACAGGTAGCGAGACCCGGATCCGTGCCCGGTAAGACAGCGGTTCTCGTGTAACGGAGTGAGCTGTGTGTGAGTAATGCCAGGCGGGCATAACCGCTATTGGGTCCGACTAGGCAGTCGGTAAAGGACCCGTTGATGTATGTAGGGGCTTAGGTAATTGCCCTGAATGTAAGATGATGACCTATGTAAGAACATTGTATAATAATGTGGGGAGAAAGTGACCCAGCCAGTATGGATGATGTTGGAGGCGTTCCGTCCCTGTGGGACGAGAGGGAGGCTTGCCCTGCTGCTTGCAGAGGGTACCCGTCCCTCAACCACGGCCTCTAATGGTGTGGGTGTGCCTGTGGTGCCAGACACAGGGGTAATAGGGCTCCTAGTAGGTAACGGATGAGGTTCCCGTGTACTATGGTTTGCCAGTCCCTGTAATGGGCCATGGAGGAGCCACAGTCCATGGATGATGGGCTGTGAGCGTGTGGAAGAAATGTATGTGATCCATGGACGTTTGAATGATGGATCACATATGGTATGTAAGGACCCGGTCAGGCAGGAATCCTGACTACGGGTTAATGGTATATCATCATGCTGGGTGACTAAAGCCAGGCGGCAGGTACCGCCATTGGGACCCACAGGGCCCGTTGAGGTGTATGTAACGAAGGTCAGAAGCAGGGGTTAAAAGGGCTCCTAGAGTGGGGACACCATGGTTGAACCAGGTGGACTCTGACCGGGACGTAGGCGGAGATACGTCCAGGAAGGAGCCCCTTGGGGATACATGACATACCCGGTACTCAGGTTGCTCAATTCCTGTTATGAACCCTGAGGGGTCATCGTCGAAGTATAACAAATGTATTTATTATAAATGTACTGTAAGATGTGTAAGTAGGCCGGAGGCCGTAACTACCACGGGAGCAGGTGTTAGAGCTCCAATGGGGAGAGAGTCGTGGTTACAGGTCCCGGGTTATGGTGAATGTATATGTGCAATGTTCTATGTAATGTATGATGTATTTATGTAAAGTGTTTATAATCAATGTGCAATGTGGCAAACATGCTACCCGGGTTATGTTATTATATGTGAGAAATAAACGGGTAGACATTGGTTAAACTTATAAACACGTGTTTTGTCGTTATGCAAGCGGGTTCCCCGGTTGCTACCTCACAAGGCGTATTGCTACTCTAAAGGCCTCATTACACCTTTCAACATCGTTCCCGACATCGTTCAAAAGTGACGTCAGGAACGATGTTGAAACAACATCATTGTTGCGTCGTTGCGTGTAAACGAACGATTCAACAACGATAGTTGTTCAAATCGGAGTTGACAGGTTCAACTTCAACTTAAACAACCTGCGGCATCATTCGGTGTGACACCGCAATAGTGATGTCACAGCCGACTTTGCCCATTCACAGCAGTGGGCAGGAATCGTTCGTGGTGTTTGCGAACCACGAACATCATTGGTGAGTTGTCCACGATATCTGGATATGTGACAGCTCACCAGCGATGTTGAACAGCTGTGAAAAAAAAAAATCAGCGCGCTCCCGAGATCGCAAACAACATCGTTGTTAAGTTGTACCATGTAATGGGACCTTTAAAAACACACAATTTCTCAAAAGGCTTGAAATATGTTGAAATAGGTATAAAATGTAACTAAAACGTGTAATAAATGAAGGCACATGCTGAATTTTGTAGCAGTTTTCAAACTACAAATAGTAGATATGAGCTTTACCTGAACCAAATAGTAACACCTACATGTTGGTCAATGATTATTGTAAGTGGGAATCATGACTAGAGTTTGATTGAATGGATCAGAGATATAATATACTGTACATTGATTTTATTCTTTGCAAGATAAATCTAATGGTTTATTTCTCAAAAACCTTAAATAAACTTTATTGCTATATATCCTGTATGCTGTGTGCCCTGAAGAAGGAAAGACGAAACATGCGTTGGAGCCAGGGACTTGGGACTCCATTACTACCTATCCACTGATTATCACTTACTACAACAGATTTTTTAACATTAACATATTTTTTCTTTCTAGTATATCTTACAATGCCTACATGAGGATCGAATATTGACTGTATTAATTGACTCACTATAGTTGCTAGTTCCATTATTATTATTATTATTAGGTATTTATATAGCGCCATTAGGATACATGGCGCTGTACAAGTTAGAGGGTAGACGAAGATAAGTGGTCGAAAAACGACGACAAATCGACAAAACAATTGTACGGGTACAATAGGGCCAGGGATCCTGTCCGCGAGTCCCATTGAGTCCCATTAAGTAGTGCTTGCATTTTCTATTTTCAGCTGCACTTTAGGATGATCATAATAAAATAAATATTTACTTATTGTAATTGTGGATCAATTCAGGTATTTGTTGCATTTAGTTGTATATGTGGCGCCCCGCAACGAGTGCGTCACAAGAGGGTATTGCAGCCATAAATGCAGCCGCAATATTCTCTGACACAGCAGTGACCTGGTTAACTTAGAAATCCAACCCTGCATGCATCACCTAGAACAGAGGGCCAATCCTAGGTCCTGGTGGGCGGAGTGCTAGGGAAGTGTGTAGGAGAACAGACCCTTAGTCTAGTCAGTCGAAAAAGAAGAAAGGATCTAGAACTTGGAGAGGAGCGGGGGCTCCGCACCCCGTGCAGCCCCCGGGCCGTCACCGGTCGGGTGTCAGCACCTGAGGCCTTAACTACCGGGATTGGGCATCGTAACCACGGGTTCCCAAAAGACTCCCGTGCCCACAACTTCACAGCCGGTTCACTGGTACCGAAGCTGGCAGCAGTTCACCTCTGCTACGCGAACCAGAAACGTGGAGGAGCAGCTTCACAGGAGCACCCCACCACCAGCCAACTTCCAGTCGTCTAACCAGCGGTGTACCCACCGAGGGATCCAAGGCTCCCCAAAACATCCACAACGTACATCTTGGATAGGGCATTGAAGCAGCCTCCCCGTACCCGATCTGGTATTCCTGGGCGACACTGGCAACTACTTAGTTAGAATGGAGGAACACTGCGGATTTCTAAGGGACACCACCACTGCTGAGTCCACCCGGTCTACTACCCGTAAACTGTATGCCATGTACTGCCTGCTGGTTACAGTAAAGACCCGTTGCAGAGACTTTCTGTGTCCGTGCTTCCTTATGAACTGTCCGTCCGCACTACAAGGTAACCGCAGCTGCCGCACAACATCTTAAGCAGCTCCAGCCTCCGGGGATCACCGCTCAGCCTGTGGGGAGCGTTCCATCTTGCTGCTGTCCATCCCCCGGAGGTTCCGCAGCGTCGGTAGTCCTTACCGAAACTACTCATAGGTGGCGTCACGAATAAATTAAAAACCCCTTTAATCTGTTCCACCAAGACGTCTTCAAACCCTTTTGATCTGCACTACACCGGGCCCCACTACCGGCAGGCGCGGTCCACCCGTGACAATGAGGAAGGAAGCATCGCCTGTCTAAACCGGAGTCCCGGCCACGGTGAGTCATATAGATTTGGCAGACAATTAATTGACTTGGATAGTGTATTCATATATCTACAGCTTATCTAAAGTTTATTTTATAGTACTCAGCCCTTAGTTCATGTAATCCTGTCATTTTTTCAGTATATCCTATATATTTTTTATGACAGATTTTGGTGGCTTGTATTTATTTTGTATGTAAATTGGTGTACAATAATTTATATTAGTTATAATTAGATAATACATACGGTATATAGTGGTTGGGCTGATTACAAAAACTCATCTATAAACTGTCCAAATTGTCCCCTATCAGAAGCATCCCCTGTTAGCTTTTTAAGTATATACCGTAGTTTATCATGTAAAAAAAAATAATTTTTAATTTAACTACAGTAATAAAACTATTGTTTCTATAAAGTGTAACTGTATCTGTTTGGCAATTACTGATTAACGTATATACTCGAGTATAAGCCTACCTGAATTTAAGCTATATAAGCCTACCCGAATATAAGCCGAGACCCATATTTTACCACACAAGACTGGGAAAACTTATTGAGTATAAGCCTATGGTGGGAAATACAGCAGCCCCCCAGCCTGGTACATAGCGCTCTATCATGGTATATCTGTCTCCATCCTCGTATATAGCCCCCTCATCCTGGTACATGGCCGCCATCACAGTATATAGCCCCCTCGTCACAGTATATAGCCCCCCCATCCTAGTATATGGCGCCCATCACTGTTTATGACTCCCCATCACTGTATATAGACCCTCATCATGGTATATAGACCCCATCCTTTTATATAACTCCCCATCTTGGTATGTTTATGACTCCCCATCACTGTATATAGACCCCCATCACTGTATATAGCCCCCTATCATTTTACATAGCCGCTCATCACTGTTTATGGCCCCCATGCTGCTGCACACAAAATAAGAAGGACAACATGGTGCTGCAAGGGAGCGATGGAGGAGACAGCTTTTGGGACAATTTTTTGTTTTACTTAAAGGGATCCTGTCACCCCCAAAACACCTCTAAACCTATTAAAACCTGTCCCTAGAGCATATTAACACTTACCCTACACTCCTTTTACCTCCTAAATGCACATAGTCAAAGTGAATAAAAACGTTATTATAGTGCGGGACTTGAAGCTAACAGCGGCGCGGGTGTAAATACGTCACCCGGCGCCGGGAATGACGCGGATCGCGTCATACAGCCCCCACACTGAAGCCCGGACGGAATAGGAGAGCGGGGAGGCGCGCAGGGAGGCAGCGAATTTGAATCTGTGATGTAGATCACGCCTATTCAGGCGTGATATGATGAAGAGGGGCAGCCTGGATGAGTGACTATGAATAACATAGTCACTCATTTATCATCAGTAATGAGGTACTATAATAACGTTTTTATTCACTTTGACTATGTGCATTTAGGAGCTAAAAGGAGTGTAGGGTAAGTGTTAATATGCTCTAGGGACAGCTTTTAATACCTTAGGAGGTGATTAGGGGGTGACAGGATCCCTTTAAATGCAAGTAATTATGGCTACAGACTGCATTAAAATTGAATGTGCAAAGAATCAAAATTACCTGAAAAAATGGTGTACAATTATAAATGAAACCCAATTTTAAAAATTATTTTTAACCCCTTTAATTTCTTTTGCTGATATTAATTGTAAAATAAAGGAATTAAATGTCACATTTTTTTATGCTTTTTTTAAAATTTTTAAAACATTTTTTTTATTGATCTCAAAGGACCACTTAAATACATTTATATACAGTTATAGCCAAATGTTGCACCCTTGAAATTGTTCCAGAAAATGATGTATTTCTCACAGAAATTATTGCAATTGCAAGTTTATTTCCTTTGTGTCTATTAAAATAACACAAAAAAATCTGAGAAAAAAGACAAATTCGACATTGTGAGGAAAAAGGGATACATTCTGACCGATCAAGCAATATTCCTATAGCAGCTATTTTGTTCAGGTTGTCCCCATAGTCCCCTCACTTCAAAGACTGAGCCCCTCCTTTTGCCCCAAGGGTTAAGTCATCTCCTGGATCTGTTAATTAACCTGATGATATTACCTTCCTGGTCAACTCTTGCCACACAAAGAAAGCTCCATAACAAATGGAGCTATGTGATAGAGAGGAACCAAAGACAATTACACACAAGGAAGACCCACCACAAACCTGCAGAGAGAGCTGAGAAATCACATCCTTCTACCAGGAGATTTCATACAATTGTGGCAGACACACAGGAGCCAGGGGAAGAAGTCTTAATATTTCATTACACGTCACTCCCCTAAATATGACAATTATAAATAAGACCCCTGGAGAGATATAACATCACAATGAATATTTCTGCATAACTTTGCGACCTCCTTAGTACCCCAAAGTTAACATTGGCCAGTGGGATGACTGCAGGCATATCATGTGTCCTACCAATGGGAAGGTAAAATCATAACCAAATATATGAGAGCATTATCTTCCACCTACAACACTCCTAGGCAGAGTTATGGATAGGCTGCATCTTCATAGCCATTTTTTAGGTATGCAAAAGCCAGGCCACATGAGATCACCAGGGGGCACGGCTGCCATTAAGGGGTTACTACTCTTGATAATTAAGGAACCCCGGGTCTCACTGCAGGGGGAGTGGTCAGCATGGGGACCCGGCCATGACTTCAGGGGGTGTGGCCATTTGGAGCAGGGAGCAGGCTCCTCTGATCCCCACCAAGTCCTGCACTGGCCCTCCTCTCCTATCTATCACTGCCGGGCCCCAGAGCTATGGGGGTGTAGCTACGGCAGTGAGCGGTGGGCGCCGCCATGTTCTCTGTGGCCGCTGGTCGGTAGAGGTTGAGACTTCTACACAGTGGCCGCAGCCATTTTGTTGAAGTCTCAACTTCTACTAACCGCCTGCCACAAAGAACATGGCAGTGCCCACCACTTGCTGCACCCCTGCCAGTGGCTATGACTGAGGACCCTGGCCGGGGTACCCACTGAGCCCGCTCCTCCTCACTACTCCTCCTCCCGCAGCCGCTGGTGCCACAAGCAGTAAAAGCAGTCTAGTGGAGAGCGGCAGCCCTAGAACTGACACCACACTACAGCCCTGCTGCTGCACCAGGTAACACTGTACTGGGGGTATACTGTATACTGGTTGTGCACATCACTACATACAGCTGATATACACTATGTACAGCTCACTGCTACATACAGGTCACTACTACACTGTATAATACAGCAGTGGTTGTGACCTGTATACAGCAAGTTGTAGTAAAGTGTATACAGCATATAGTAGTGGTGCAGCAGCATAGCCGCCAGGATGTGCAGGGTCTTCAGCAGTACTCTGTCTCCAGCACATGGTGTAGTGAGGACAGGGGTGGTGATGCACAATAATACAAATGTCCTGGATCTGTGGTAACTCAGGATGTGGCTGGGTGCTCCGTCCCCCCCCCACACAGACACTGGTGAAGACAGTCACAGCCATATCCAGGGACCCAGAGTCGGTGGCCAGGATCACCAAGAACAGACAAGGTGAGGGCAGGTGCCAAGTGACTGGAGTCAGGACTCAGGAGGGAGCTGCTGCCGGTGAGTTAGATGCTTGTCTGTCGCTCTCTGTCTCTCGCTCTCTGTCTTTTGCTCTCTGTCTCTCGCTTTCTGACTCTCTGGCTCTCGCTCTCTGTCTCTGCACAGCACTATACTCTATATACAGGTTCACACAGGATGCTGTATTTGTGTATCTATATACTGTATGTATATAGTGTGGACCTGTATATACAGTAGAGTGCTGTCTGTGTATACAAGATATACAGCCGGCAGTCTCTGCATATGGCCAGCAGTCTCTATGTCTAATGCCTGCACAGTCTCCATTGTGTATACATCCTGCAGCAGTCACTAATGTGCATAAAACCTGCAGTCGTCTCCATTGTGCATTTATCCCGTAGCCGTCTCCATTGTGCATTTATTCCGTAGCTGTCTCCATTGTGCATTTGTCCTGCAGCTGTCTCAATTGTGCATAGTCCCGCAGCTGTCTCCATTGTGCATTTGTCCTGCAGCCGTCTCCATTGTGCATTTGTCCCGCAGCCATCTCCATTTTGTATAAAGGCAGCAGCGGTCTCTATTGTGTATTCTCTATTGTCTGTACAGCCCGCAGCCTTCTCCATTGTCTATTCGGGCCGCTGCCATCTCTATTGTGTATACAGCTAGCAGCCGTCTCTATTATGTATTCTCTATTGTATATACAGCTATTGTGTATAAAGCCCACAGCAGTCTCAAGTGTGTATGTGTGTGATATATAATAAAGAGAGAGTGTAAAATAAAAAGTGGACTTTATTGCTCAATGGCGTGGCCATGCACATAAATTGAAGTAAATTTTGGTGTTGTTCCAATTTTTCACTATAAATATATGTATGGGTGGAGGTGGAGCATGGGTGGAGGCGGAGCATGGGTGGAGGAGAAGCATGAGTGGGGTTGGGCGAAGTCTCAGGGGGCCCCAAAGTTGCCAGGGGGAGTCGGTGGGTGGGGAGGAGGTTCTCAAAAGGTTCCTGCCATATATCATCATTCTATTACTTTGAGGAGGACTCCATTACATCACATGTTAGAGTATACCCAAGATAACCTGGTGGCCCGACCCTGCCTTTATGTGGCTACCAGCATCAAAGAACCAGTAACTGATCACATTTGCATACATTCAAGGCACCTAGTGCTAGAATCAACAAACCAACCCCAAAACATCTTTGAACCTTCATGATATTTGACTGCAGGTACTGTGTTCTATTCTTTGTGGGCCTCAATCCCTTTTCAGTTAAAAGTAGAACACTGTACGTTACCAAAAAGCTCTATCTTGGTCTTATCTTTTGTGGCGCCCCACTGGTCAGTGCGCCACGAAGGGGTACTGCACCAAGACCAGCATGTGCGGTATCCCTGTGGCCAGTAAAGGGGGAGGTTCGTATGTGGCTTTCATCCTGCATCCAATACCTAGCTCAGGGGGCCAATTGGTTAAACCCAACCGGTCCCAGTGGGAGGTTATATAGGTGGCTATTGGAAATCAGGAAAGGAGAACGAGGAGTAGGAGAGTGTAGAAGAAGAGAGGTCGAGGAGGACCCTTCTGGGGACGTACAGGGAGGGCACCCAGAAAATGCGGTGACCCAGATGAAAAAAGGGAAGCCTGAGGGTGTGTGTTAACACCCGACGTCAAACCGTCTACCAAACCGTCCCAGTCGACGGGGCGGTGCAGGCAAGTCTAACTCTGAGCCGCCAACACCTGTCGGACCGAGGAGTCTTCAGCCTCCCGGTCACCTATAGCAGTAACCAAACAAGGAGCAAGGATCCGTGGGAAATCTCCAGTGGTGCGGCAATCCGGATAAGGTTCCTACACGAGCATAGAGTTACAGAGGAGAAAGCAGGAGGTCAGGTTGGGGTGCACGCAGGCCAGACTTCAACACTAGGAAGGACAGAGGGCGAAGGCAAGAGGAACATCTTTGAGAGCCACAGACGAACACCCCATTCATTGGTCACTACCCAGGCCAGTTACCCGTGACTGTAGACCTGTTGTTGAACTTTCAATGTGACCAGTAAACCCGTACCGAGACTCAGCTACGTGTGGTGTGTTGTTCTTTCTTGCTCTGAGGATCAGACAGCTTCTCACCTGCAGAGCCGCCTTCCAGTTAATACAGCATCACTTTATTGATTTTTCAGAAAAAAAATGACGTGGGCTTCGCCGTATTTCTGGAACCAGCCGGATCCAGCAGGCAGCGACGGGCTGCCCCCAACCCCCAGGTGCCTATTTGTACCTGGCCGGACACAAGAATATAGGGGAGCCCTTTTTTTATTATTTCATGAATTTCATGAAATAATTTAAAAAAATGCGTGGGGCTCCGCGCAATTTCTATGTCTAGCCAGGTACAGCTAAGCAGCTGGGGGCTGGAATCCGCAGCGCAGGGAGGCCCAAGCTTTCTGGGCACCCCCCGCTGCAAATTGCAGCCCGCAGCCGCCCCAGAAGATGGCGCATTCATTGAAGCGCCATCCTCTGGCGCTGAACCCCGCTCTTCCAGTGGCCCTGGTGGCGGGTGGCTCACTGGGTAATAAAGGGGTTAGGGCCAGCTTTGTATTATCAGCTGGCCCTAAGCCCGAAATTTATGGCGGTCACGCCAATATTAGACATGACCACCATGAATTTCTATTAAATTGTTTTAAAAAAAACACAACACAGAGAAATTTTTTTTATTAGAAATAAAAAAAAAAGCCATTAGGGACTCCATTTTTATTCAAAGAAATCCTCTTCCGTCCGACGTAGTCCAAAGCGCGATGTCCTCTCTGCTACATCCCTGTGCATAGATATAGATGTCTATGCACAGGGAGTGAGCAGACTTGAGAACAATCTCAGCTCTGCTACATCATCTCTGTGCACAGACATTCATGTCTGTACACAGGGAGAGCAGGCGGGCTCTAGGACCCTGGAGCTGCGGCGGCCCGCAGGACCCGAGCCCGGCACAGAGCAGACAGCCGGACTTGTTACTGTGCGAGTTTCCTTGCGATTACTTGCACAGTAACGAGTCCAATGCAAGTCAATGGCAATCCTAGTTTTGTCAGAGTCTCTGACTCGTTACTGTGCGAGTAATCGCTGGGCAACTCGCAGAGTACCGAGTCCTGCGAGCCCCTTACTACTCGCAGAGTAACGAGTCCTAGCGAGTAGACTCGCCCATCCCTAATTGTCACATTTTTATTCATTTCTTTTATTTCATTTACTTATTACTAGGGCTGAGCGAGTATACTGGCTACTATTCGGTATTTGCCGAATAGTAGCGGTATCTGGGCTACTCGCTACTCTCCGAGTACTTATGTGTACTCAGGAGTAGCGAGTAGTCCTAATTCTTTCGCAGTGTATCTTTAGATACACTGCGAAAGTAGCCTAAAAGTTAATAAAAGACGTTAAAAAACAATAAACTTACATACTCACCTGTCCGACGCCTGCACTGGGACCGGTAAACCTCACCTCCGCTCGCTGGACAAGGACCTTTCACTACCAGCCAATCGGATGGCCGGTAGTGATCTGGCCAATCAGATGGCGCCACGTCACACCACGTGATCGCTAGCCACCTGATTGGCCAATTTGCAAGGTCCTAGATGTACTATCAGGACCTTGCAAACTGGCCAATCAGGTGGCCGCTAGCGATGACGTAGTTGTGACGTGGCGCCATCTGATTGACCAGATCGCTACCGGCCATCTGATTGACTGGTAGTGAAAGGTCTTTGTCCAGTGAGCGGAGGTGAGGTTTTCCGGTCCCGGTGCAGGCATCGGACAGGTGAGTATGCAAATTTATTGTTTTTTAACATTTTTTATTCACTTTTAGGCTACTTTCGCAGTGTATCTATAGATACACTGCGAAAGTATTAGGACTCGCTATACTCGCAACGAGTAGCGAGTACCGCTACCTACTCGTTGCGAGTATAGTGACCACGATTATTAAGGTACTCGCTCATCCCTACTTATTACCTGCTATTTTTTATTTATTTTTCATCAGGTTTACACAATTGCGCCACTATTAGAGAATCCAAAGGAAACTCCAGTAATATAGATGATTCAGGTTAAAAGCTAAAAATTCATTTCAGGAACAGTAAAAGCTTCACATGGTACAAGCCTCCCAGCGTGACAGCGACCCATGCATATTGACACTCAGGTCTTAATCATGTTCTTGATCATGGTCTTGACCATGATTAAGACCTCTGTTCCAAAACGCATATGTCGTTGTCACGCTGGAAGGCTTGTACCATGTGAAGCTTTTACTGTTTCTGAAATAAATTTATATTTTTTAACCTGAAGCATCTATATTACTGGAGTTTCCTTTGGATTTTTGACTATTAAAGAGACTGGGACCAGGGCGTCTTCTCATGTGGGTTTGCTTCAGCTGGTTTAGGTGTGGAACTAGTCGGTGAGCTCCCCTCCGCTCCCCTCTTCCATACACTTTGACATTGTGCCACTATAAAGTCATAAAAACATTTGGGGGACTTTCAATATTTCAATATTTTTTTATTTTCATCTTTTTTTCCTTGTACCTTTTGTGGGTTTAGTAGCCCGTTATCAGGGAAATGCCACCTCCTGGCTGTGTATCAAAGCTGTCTAGGTCTCCTATGACCCAGCAGCTCCTGCTTTCTCATTATATACAGTAATAACATGACCAGTATGACTGGTGGAGGGAGCGTCAGTAGCACTTCATATTACTGCATACACTGCGCTTCTTTAGCTATATGTTTACAGATATTTCAGAAGACAGAGATGGTTATAAACTGTCTCTGCCTTTACTATAGGAATTCTGGCTCCCTGCTCCCACAGCTACATGATCATTTGCAGCAGCCTTTTATGCAGTGACTTTTTAGAATGGAACAGCAGAGTAGTAGCGAAAGCACCCAGAGGTTTAACGTCTATGGGTGGTCCGGGAGACGATGAGCAAGAGAACATTGGTGAATACTAAAACATATAGTACCTAATTTTATAATATTTAAATAATGTCTGTCTGTGCCATAACACGGGCTTCTGTTACTCCTGCCCCAACATACAGGATGTTTCCTAGACAGAAGTTAAGCCAGCATCTCATTAATAGCTAACCGGGTTATGACCTGCTTCCTAGTACTGGGCTCCATTTTATTGTGTGTATAGCAGTAATCATTAAAGTGGCCACATATTTATTTACAGTAGTCACTATTTGTCTTGTAAAATGCTTCAGGACTAGGATCCTATGTCATCCAAAGAGCCTTTTTGTGTATTCATTAATACACATTTGAAACTTCTCAGTTACCGGTGAGGACAGTGACTATTTTGTTTCTGTCAAGAAGCCTGTGAAAGGACTTCACGGTTGAGAACTCGGTCAGTCACGTTCAATCAGAAAACATCTCTCGGTACTGATGCATATTTGAAGTGCTCACTTTTACTGAACTGCTTATAATAATACATTTGTTCTATTCTAAGACCCTTTTTCTCTTGGATTTTAAAGGTAAACTGTTCAGTTTTCACACCATCAACATCCTTTTTAGTTAGAAAAATCACATCAACTACAGCTGTTGTTTTTTTTCACAACAAATATATATATGAGGGGACAGTACAGAGACCTTTCTAATGATCTCTTTACTCTTATGGCGGGTTTACACGTTGCGATATCGTAGTCCGATTTCAATCAAAAGTCACGTGGTTCAATCGTTGGAGCCGATATCGTTCCTGCGTTGTATGGTGTGAACGTCCAATACGATGCAGGAACGATGTCAATGCGATATCAGGGATTGAATGAGCGTGCTATTCAATGCTCCGATATTGAATAGACATTGAAGCCGGATCGTGCTGTGTGACAGGCCAACTCCGATGCGATGTTCTACGTCACCCATTCACTCCCATGTTAAATGATCGTTCCTGGGTTGGGGGGCGTAGACATCGCACGGACGTTGTATTCCGATATCGCAGCATGTAAACATCCGATGCGATGCGGGAGAAACGTGCAC
The DNA here is from genome assembly GCA_033576535.1 of Allobates femoralis. NCBI lineage: Eukaryota > Metazoa > Chordata > Amphibia > Anura > Aromobatidae > Allobates > Allobates femoralis. The sequence continues at coordinate 59,704,447 of JARQOC010000008.1, read as the reverse complement.
TAAATGCGCGCTCCCTCGCCATTGAGTTGCGATATCGCAACGATATTGAAGCGTGTAAACCCACCATTAGGCCTGAGACTGGGACAAGGGGGCATCCTGTACGTCTGGAGGAAAGAAGGTTTAATCATAATCACAGATGTTGATTCTTTACTGTAAGAGCAGTGAGACAATGGAACTCTCTGCCACATGATGTTGTAATGAGTGACTCACTACTAACATTTAAGAAGGGCCTGGATGCCTTTCTTGAAAATTATAATATTACCAGTTATACATACTAGATTCTTTGATAGGGCGTTGATCCAGGGAATTAGTCTGATTGCCATATCTGGAGTCAGGAAGGAATTTTTTTTCATAACATGAGTTTTTTTGCCTTCCTCTGGATCAACATGTTAGGCTATGGGTTGAACTAGATGGACTTAAAGTCTTCCTTCAACCTTAAAAACTATGTTACTATGTTACTATGTACAGTATGTAAATGCATTTTATAGTGTACAAGCATTTGGAGTCCCACCAACAGAAAAGAAACAGTGCATTAACAATGGGGTTACTGCAATGAGGTTGTGGCAAAGGGTTATCACAATGAGGTCATGGCAATGGGGTTATGGCAAAGGATTATCGTAATGTGGTTATTGAAATAGAGTTATGGCGCCGTGGTTATTCCTGGCGTATTCTGTTTCTACACTTTCCTATATCCTCCCATCCCTTCCTTCCCCCTCCTTCCCTCCTTTGCTCCTTTGTCCCCCCTCCCCTATTCCTTCCCCCTTCTTTCAGTTATTAAGCTGGTTTCCAGTTATGTTTTTTGTTATATTTGTTTATGAGAAAATGTATTTCAATAAAATGTAATGTTGAAAAAAATAAATAAATAAATAATAGTTATGGCAAAGAGGTTATGGCAAAGGGTTATCACAATGGGATTATGGCAATGGGGCTCTAACAATGAGGTCATGGCAATGAGGTTATTGCAAAGGATTATTGCAATGGGGTTATTGAAATGGGAATATGGCAACTGGGCTATAGCAATAGGTATATGGCAATGGGGTTATGGAAATTGAGTTATAGTAATGGGGTTAAGTAAATGGGGTTATGGCAACGGGGCTATAGTAATAGGGCTATGTTGATTGGATTAAGGAAATAGGGTTATGTAAATGGGATTATGGCGATGGTGTTATGACAATTGTATTATGAAAAGGGTAATATGGCAATGAGGTTAAGGCAATGAGTTTTTGGGCTATGGCAATGGCATTATGGAAATTAAATTATGGCAATGTGGTTATGGCAATGAAGTTATAGTACGGCGGTTATAGCAATGGGGTTATGACAATCGTATTATGAAAAAGGGATTATGGCAACGGGTTTATGTCAATGAGGCTATGGCAAAAGAGTTATGTTAATGAGGTTATGGCAAAGGGGTTATGGTAATGGTGTTATTTCTTGCCAATATGGTGCCTATAAGGCAAACAGTTCATCATTATAATTCTTAACAGTCTGCCATTATAGCAGGTAAATATTAAAAACACATCATCACACAATCCTAATATTCCAGACTAACAGACGGTTGAAAGAATTGAGCATAAGGGCCACGTCACACACACATATTTCTGTGCAGATATTGTTTGCAGATCTCTGGTTGCAGTGAAATCATGGACATATTGTTACATTTGTACACGACCGCAAAATGTAACAATGTGTCCATGATTTCACTGCAACCCGAGATCTGCGAACAATATCTGCACAGATATCTGTGTGTGTGACGTGGCCCTAAAGGGAATCTGTGAGCAGACTTTTGCTTATTAATCTGAGAGAAGCATAATATAGGGGCACACAGACTAATTCCTAGAATGAAGATAAAAGAAGTGTCAACGCTCAGATAACACTCAGGAAACCGCTTAGTGAATAATTACCTCTAGGATTTATTTATTCAGTGTAGGATTCCAATTCTCCACAATGCGTTTTAGCGTTAAGTACGCCTTTTTCAAGTAATTCCTAGAATGAGGCTGAGTGCTGCAATTTCCATACAATCAGTAATCTATAAAATTAGGGCCAGTTTCACACTGCGGTGCTATCAGGTGTGGGGCTGTCTGAAGTAAACCCGGACCCGACATTCAAACTGAACCGGAGGGCAAATATGCCATCTGGTCTGGTTTGCAGCCGGATATCCTGATCGTAGCAGCAGCTGCTGAAATTTCAAGATTGAGGCTAGCAGGGAGCTAGCCTGGTCCTGAAATCTCTGCAGGGGACAGCTCCTGGTGCTCAAGTTTAGCAGCGCTTGCTGCTAAACTGTAGCACCCGGCGTCTAGCTCCTGGATCTGATTTTATGTTGGATTCGGCGCCATAGACTCCCATGTCAGGGGGCACCAGATTGCGCTGGATCCGGGAGGATCTGGGGCGATCCGATTTTCTCCCCGGACAAAAAAACGCTGCAAGCAACATTTTTGTGTCCGGGAGAAAAATCTGAATCCTACCGGATCCAAATAGCTGCCATCCGGCTCCAACCAGCCCCATAGGAATAGTATGGGGCCCAAATCTGATCCAGGGCTGTCCGGTTCACAACGGATAGCCCCGGATCAGATAAGCCGTGATGTAAAACCGGACAAAGCACTGCACTGTCCCATTAAAACACTGGACTAATTTATAAAACTGTACAGTGTCAGGATTTTTTTATTTAGAAACAAATTATTAAAATTTTCACGTGATTAAAAATGCTATGTATACATGCATAGCAACATGCACTATAGTTTTTAGCAAATAAAGAATCAGGGGTAAAATCCAGGGGTTCTTCATCTTAATTGTTCTCTTTCTGTGAATAGGAGTCCTCTCTAGTTGTTGTGCCTATGAGAGAGGGTATTCATTAAAGCAGGGGTCTCAAACTCGGCTGGGTTGGTGGGCCGCACATAGAAAAACATTTATAGCGGGGGGCCGCATCCCTTGTAGGACTAAAGGTACCGTTACACACAGAGATATATTGCTTGCAATTCACTGGTTGCAGTGAAATCATGGACACATTGTTGTATTTGTACACAGTAACAAAATGTAACAATGTGTCCATGATTTCACTGCAACCAGTGAATTGCAAGCAATATATCGCTGTGTGTAACGGTACCTTTAGTGATATTTTTAGTAATACCAGAATTTTTTGCTCATTGTAGTAAAGTACAAATCCTGATCCCCTTCTTGCACTAATGTCCCCATCCTGTAGTAATGTCCTTTTCTAGTGATGTCCCCCATCCTGATCCCCTTTTCTAGTGATGTCCCCCATCCTGATGCCCTTTTCTAGTGATGTCCCCCATCCTGATGCCCTTTTTCTAGTGATGACCCCCATCCTGATCATTAAAGAGATCATTAGAAAGGTCTCTGTACTGTCCCTTCATATATTTATACATTATTATAAGATCACCCCTAAGCCTTCATTTTTCCAAGCTAAATAACCCCAAGTTTAATAACCTGTCTTGGTATTGCAGACCCCTTAGTCCTCTAATGACTTTTGTCGCTCTTCTCTGGACCCGCTCTAGTTCAGCTATGTCTTTCTTATACACCGGAGACCAGAATTGTACACAGTATTCTAAGTGTGGTCGCACTAGTGACTTGTATAGAGGTAAAATTATGTTCTCCTCATGAGCATCTATGCCTCTTTTAATGCATCCCATTATTTTATTTGGGGGACGCACAAAATTATCAACTTGAAAATTTCCCTGCTATATTTTGTTAAACACCCCTACTGTGGTGGCTGGGGCTCTTCTTTTTGGTGTGGCTGTGTTGTTTGGTGATATTGATAATGTTGCTTTTCCAAGTTTGCTAAAGCCATAGGCATCACAGGAGAGGCTGGGGGACTGTATGTCACTGGGGCGGCTGGGGGCATATACCTCACTGGGAAGGCTGAGGCATAGAGATCACTGGGGTGGCTGAGGCTAGGGCATAGAGATCACTGGGCAGCTGGATTTAAAGAGCAGGCAGTTGGCAAAATGTGATCTCAGTGCTAAGGCTGGTAGACACCGGCAATCTGCCCAGGGGTCCCAGAAAAGGTCATCAAGGGTCGCATGCAGACCTGGGGCCTGAGGTTCCCCATCCCTGCACTAAGCACATAGGTAACTGTTAAGAAATAGGTAAAGAAACATAGTAAAACCAATTATTGTTTATCTATTAATATATTTTTATTTTGCATTGACAGAAGAATGAAGGTACCATTACACGACACGACGTTGAAGCGATGTTGGCAGCAATTTCACGTGAGCGCGCACGTTTCTGGCATTTTGCCAAGAGCGCTTTAGAGATGTCACTAGTATAGATATCGTAAGCAACTCATCAGCGATACAATGTAGTGAGCAGGTATTGTTCACAAACCTCGCAAACGATCCCTGCTCATTGCTGTGAAAGGGCGAAGTCGCTCATAACATCCTTATCGCGATGTCACACAGAGCGATGCTACCAGATCACTTGAACGACATTGCTAGTTGGTAAACCTGTCAACTCCGATCCAGCGATTTATCGCTGCAACTTGGCAGTGTTACATGCTACGAGGTCGCAACGACGTCACTGGTACACCTCCAAACCCGTGACGTATCAGCGATGTCGCTGACGATGTGGTGCCGTGTAACTGGGCCTTAAGACAGATTTATTATTCAATTGCAGAAAGAGAAGCAAAAAAGCTAGTTTAAAATAAAGGCAAACACTGTAATTCAGTATTTAAGGTATTGTTTTTAAAATACATTTTGGAATATTTGGGAATCTAATAGACACATAATTTAAATGGATACCCTCTCTCATAAGCACTACAACTACAGAGGGTTTAAGGGTTGTGGAGCCCACTGGGACGGGGTACTCGGTGCCGGACTGGGGTACTGCTGGGGGATGTCACGGCGGTCCTGGTCCGGACCGTGTCCCGGGCCCGCACAATAAAATGGGGGGTTATTTACAGGGGATTTGTCACTCGTGACGCCACCCACTATATGCGGCCAGTAATGGGGCCGCCGCTGCTGCAGAACCTCCGGGGATGATGGGATAGCAGCTTGGATAGAATAGTTCCTGTGGGAAGAACTGGGTTCCCCGGGGCAGTGGTAGTAGTAGTTAAAGTCTGTGAGGATAGCTATTGATGCTGCAGGAGAGTAGGGGTAGCAGTAGAGATGATGAGAGTAGAGGTAATCGCAGTATATGAGGGCAAGTGGGGCTTCAGTATAAGGTCACGCACACTCACGGTTTCTGTTGTTTTCCAAGTCTTTACTTGCAGATGGTATAACACAGTATTGTCCACGGAGTCTGTACCGGGTTGCTCTCACCCTGACCGGGTCCTTGGCTTCCTACTTAAGCGCTGTGTGTGGCCCTGCTGCTGCTTGTAGCTGAACTGCTGGCCCTGTCTCTGCTCACGGGTACCAATCTGCTGGGCAACTTGAGTCCTCTGTGTCACTGACCCCTCCGTGTTGCTTTGCTATGGTACAGTGAAGATGGTGGACCTTCACTATGCCGGTGTTTACTGTCCTGTCTGTCTCAGGCACAGCCTCGGATCCGGTATCCGTCTTAAGCACCTCTCCGGGGTTAAGTTTGCAGTAACTCTTTATCCCGGGGATGTTCCTCTGTTCCTCTGTCTCCTTTCCTCAGACCTCTCAGGACCTCCACTTCTACTTGGCTCTGCTCCTGCTCCAGACTCCATTAAACTAACAGCCACTCTGCTCTGTGGTAAACAACTTTAGCTCCTCCCACTAGTGCAGGTGCCACCTAAGCTCCCCACTTCCTAGTGTAGTGTTGTGTGGGGATTAAACCTGTGTTGATGTTTCTGTGGCACATTAACCTTTGGGGTGCCCCATTCCCCCTTAGTTAAAGACAGTACTCCGGGACTGTGGAACAATAAAAAACAAACAATTAATACAATTAATATTTACAAAGACTTAAAAGTAAAAATCACAAAAATCACTAAACTTCAAAAACAGTCCAAAAATTCAAAAAGCAGTCCTTCCGGGGGTTTAGTCTTTTGCCTCCGGGTTGATGAATATATACAAGAAAGTTTATACCACAACCAGTCCGTGGTAGTATCGTCCATAAAAATAAAATAAAAGGAAAAAGTTTGAAGAATATGCAAGAAGTTCATACAGGATAGTCTCTGTAGGTACTGGGCTTTTTAACGTTGCATTAACTATGTACATTTGTTTACCGGGTTCAATTTATATTTACACAAACATATTTATATTTTACAGTTAACTTGACCTTTTAATCCCTGTACCTAGCTGGTAACTGACCTCTGGTACTACGCTTGGATCTGCGTAAAACGGGTATACTACTTGCATGTAGCCTATTGGTGCTGGTAGGCATGTACCTATTTGTGGTGTTTGGTACTATGTTAGATGAAGATCTGACTGTAGGCCTGGCAAGCTCACTAGGACCAGGAATTTGTTCTTCCTCTTCGGATTCTACTTCCAGTTCTTCAGGTCTTGGGACTTCTTCAGGTAACACAGGTTCTGGTGTTGGTTCCACCATTGAAGGGAATGCAATCATTGGTACGACAACTGCTCCATGGTAATTTGGCCATGTTTTAGGGAAATCTCCTACTACCGTGTGGAATACTTCTTTTTCTGTAATAGGTTGGACCTGTATGGGTTCTGTTACTTCAGGTGTCTTCAGTGTTTCAGGACACAATTTTAGCTGATCACGAGATACGACTTGTGACGTTTTTCCTTCATCTTTGCTTATCAAACAGGTTTTAACATTGTCTAGGTTAGATGGTAAGACTGTGTATGGGACGGTTTCCCACTGATTATCCAGTTTGTCAGTGCGTCTCTTTCTCTTGAGAACTTGATCACCTTCTTGTAACGGCATTGCTTGAGCATGTTTGTTAAAAGTTTTCTCTTGTCTTGCTCTTGCTTGCTGAAGATTTCTCTCTACACATTCTTGAACTTGTTGATACTGTTTCTGACGTTGGGTATCCCAATCTGATTCTTCTTCTACTTCTGTATCTGGTTTTACGATTCCCATTTCTAGATCAATTGGTAATTTACCGGGTCTTGCACGCATAAGGTAAGCTGGAGTGCAGTTTGTAGAACTCACGGGGACATGGTTGTATAAGTCTACCAAGTCAGGTAATTTATCTGGCCACTGGTTTCTTTCTGATTCTGGTATGGTCTTTAACAGTTCAATTACAATATGATTAATTTTCTCGCATAAACCATTTGTTTGAGGATGATACGTTGTTGTGCGAATCTTCTTACAACCGTACATATTGCAGAATTCCTTGAATAGTTCTGATTCAAAAGCTGGACCTTGGTCTGCAAGGACTTGTTCTGGGTAACCATGTGGTCTACAGAAATGCGTCTGGAATGCTTTTGCTGCTGTCTTCGCTGTTAGATCTTTAACAGGTACCACCTCTAAGAAGCGTGAGTAATGGTCCACGATGGTTAAGGCATAGACATAGCCTGACCGGCTTGGTGACAACTTGACGTGGTCTAATGAGACTAGCTCGAGTGGCTGCTTGGTTACTATTGGTTGAAGCGGAGCTTTCTGTGGATCTTTCCTTGTAAGGTTGCATGCGGCACATCTTCTGCACCATAGTTCAATGGATTTTCTCATGCCAACCCAATAGAATCTTTCTCTCAGGATCGCTTCTAACTTCTTCCATCCAAAATGACCTGCACCGTCATGATAAGCTTCTAAGACCATTTGAGTGGCTCGCTTGGGCACGATAATCTGCCAGACAAGTTCATGTGTTTTAGGATTGGTATGCGTTCTGCAGAGCTTCCCTTGATGTAGAAACAACTTGCCTCTATCTTTCCATAGCTGTATAGCTTCAGCTGGGGCGTTCTGATCAGGGTATGCGCGTTGTTGCGTAAGCAGTTCTTTCACTAGCTTCACGGCTGGATCATTATCTTGGGCTTCGGCCCATCCGTAGTGTCTTAACGGGTTAAGATTTACTTCCTGCTTTCTTTGGTAGGCTCCGGTTGATAATCTTGTACCTTTGAACGATGAAAGGCCGGTAGTTCAATCTCTTCCAACTCTTCCGGTTCCTCTTCCACGTCTTTCAGGTGCGGCATCCGTGACAAGGCATCTGCGTTCCCGTTCTTGCGACCTGCTCTGTATTTGATGACAAAGTTGTAATTAGATAGCCGGGCTATCCATCGCTGCTCCAGAGCTCCTAGTTTCGCTGTATCCTGGTGAGTCAACGGGTTGTTATCGGTGTAGATGGTGAATTCTGCACCTGCCAAGTAATGTTTAAAACGTTCAGTCACAGCCCAAACTACTGCCAGTAGCTCTAATTTGAAGGAGCTGTAGTTCTCGGGATTTCTTTCTGTAGGCCGGAGCTTCCTACTTGCAAAGGCAATAACTCTTTCTTTGCCTCCTTGCATCTGTGATAATACTGCTCCCAGTCCAACGCTGCTGGCATCCATGTATAGAATGAAGGGTTGATGGTAATCAGGGTATGCCAGGATCTCTTCTCCCGTTAGTGCACTTTTCAGCTTATTGAAGGAATCTTCTCTTTCCTCATCCCACCGTGTCAGGAAATTACAGGATGAAGTCTTCTTTGATCGTCCTACTAGAATGTCTTGCTAGCTTCGTGAATCCTCTGATAAATCTTCTATAATAGCCTACCAGGCCCAGGAATTGCCTCACTTCTTTCACGTTCGTAGGTCTTGGCCAATCCCTTATCACGGTGACTTTATCAGGATCCGGTGCTACTCCCTCTGAACTCACGACGTGTCCCAGGTACTGTACCTTTGGTTTGAGAAGGTGACACTTGGATGGCTTGATCTTCATGCTGTATTTCGATAAAGCTTCGAACACTTCTGCCAGATCTTGTAGATGTTGCTCATACGTTTTGGAATAGACTATGACGTCATCTAAGTACAGGAGGACAGTTTCAAAGTTCTTGTGTCCTAAGCAGCACTCCATCAGACGTTGGAAGGTCCCGGGTGCGTTGCAGAGTCCGAACGGCATACAATTGAAATCACAGAGGCCCATCGGCGTAGTATACGCTGTCTTCTCCTTGTCGGCCTCGGCCACAGGAACCTGCCAGTACCCACTAGTCAGATCAAGGGTGGAAAAGTAGTTAGCAGATTTTAGTGCAGCTAATGACTCCTCAATCCTAGGTAATGGGTATGCGTCCTTATGTGTGATGTGATTAATCTGCCGATAATCTACGCACATTCTCATGGTCCCATCCTTCTTTTTAACTAACACTAGAGGTGCTGCCCAGGGGCTACAACTGTCTCTTATTACCCCTGCAGATTTCATCTCTGTGAGCATATCTTTGGTGGTTTGGTAGTGAGCTGGTGGTAAGGGTCTATACCTCTCTTTTATAGGCTGATGGTCATCTGTGGGTATAGTGTGCTCTACCCCTTTAATCTGCCCAAAGTCTAACGGGTGTTTACTGAATATTTGTTCATATTCCTTCACTACCCGGTATACTCCATGCTTGTGACGGGGAGGTGTAGAACTGGTACCTATATGCAACTTTTGGCACCAATCCTCCAGCTTCTCTCCTGAGCCATTGTCATCCGCCTGACATAACGGGTTTCAAAGGCTCGACAGCTGTGATGTTGTTATTATCAACCGTGTACAACTTAGCCATGGTAGCATACTTTGGTAATGTGACCTCATCATCTCCGCAGTTCAATAGGCGTAATGGCACTCTTCCCCTGTGTACGTCAACTACTCCTCTAGCTGTGAGTATGGTAGGTCTACTGTCTGAGTACACGGGTTCTACCAGGGCCTGATAGTCTTGCCCTTTAATGCCTATTGCGGCTCTGCACCACACCAACATTTCAGTTTCGGGAGGTATTACAATGGGTATTGGATCACTTACTCGTACACTGCCGATTTCACCTCCGGAGATTTCTACCTGTTGCTTCAACATCAAGGCTTTGATCTCTTTGTGCAGAAGCCTCTGTTGTCCAGTTCCGGCAGTCTCGGCAATTTGCTGCAAAACACTTAACACTTCGGAAAAGCATTTCTCAATTACATTCATTCCTATCAGCATCACGGGTTCACGTTCTCGCCGGTTAACATCGATGATTATAACACCCTGGTTCTGCAATTCTACCTTCCCAACCTGAATATTCATCTCTCTAAATCCAACCTTTGGTACTACCTGTCCATTACTAGCCCATACCTCAAAGTTAAAGTCATCTGGCGCATTAGTAATGTCTGAATCAGCCCAGTACCTTTTATAAAGAACATGTGGGATGGATGTTATTTGGGACCCGGTATCCAGCAAGGCACTAAAGGGAATGCCATCCAACACAATAGGGATCACCGGTTTTCCTCCCACGAATCTGTCATACCAGGCTGAGGGGCCTTGAATGTTCATTCCTGGGGAGCGGCCCACCTGCCCAGGGAATCGTCGTTTAAAGGACACTCACGAGCAAGATGGCCTGGTTTCTGGCAACGGCGGCAAACGGGCTGTCCATCTGGTTGATAGCGATCGCTGGGTCGTCCTCTTGCTGCTGGGTGTCTTCTGGACCTCGTCCACTGGACATCCTCTCTGATGGTCACCGACTTGGTCTTGGGTGCAGGCTTTGACTCTCGCAGTTCCTTGATGACCTTGGCCATAGAGATCACTGTGTCTGTCAGGGCATCTAGCTTTTGATTGATTGCGGCATTAGAAATTAGTTCTCCAGTCTCAGCAGCAGTTGCTGACATGGCAGATGTCGCTGGCGCTGCCGGCTGCTGAGGTGCTGCTGCAATGTCCAGGACAGTTGGTAGCTCCCGTGGCTCTTCCAGCTGCTGCAAACGGATAGCTCTATCTTTCAGCTCAGTAAATGTCATGTCAGGGTTCTGCAGCAGTATCATGCTTAACTGTCCTCGGTGGGAAGGGAAGGGGAATGGAGGCCCTCTATGAATTGGTCAAATAGCATTTTATCAGCTCCCGGGGCTAAAGCAGGTTCTGCCAGCTTAAGGGCTCTGAGTGCTTCCTGCAGGTTCAAGGCAAAGTCTCTGGCACTCTGTTTAGGTTTCTGGTGGCATGCAAAGAACCTCATCTTAGCCCGGGTATCAGCAGCAGATTCAAACGTCGCTTTCAGTCTGGCTGTTAGATGCTCTACAGTGTCCTTATCTGTGTCCAGTCAGGATGCAACCTCACGCCGTGCATTGCCCGTTAACTGTCCCATTATCATTCCTACACGCTGGGCTTCAGTGAGGGGGTACATCACATAATATTCCTTTATCTTTAGCATAAAGCCAGTTAATGTATTAGGCTCACCGGAGTATTGGGGCAGCCACATTGCCCCTGGTGTATACTGCATCAGGAATGGCATTATTGGTGCTGTTCCTTGCGCCGCTGCACCGCCGGGTACTATCGCTGGGTCCGGCGCTGCAGCTTCCCCGGCTGTTCCGTCGCCGCCTTGTGCACTGCGCTGCGACTTCTTGGGCCCCCTTAGTTAATATCCGCCCTCCGTCTTCCGCTTCCCTCCGGATGCCTAACAAAGGTTCCGCTGCGCACCAGGGATTCTCTTCCCTTCCGGATGACGTCAGAGTGGTGAGCAGTATTTCTTCCTGCGCGTCGCGCGCTCTGCTATGGCGGATTCTGAAATTTACAGCATCTGTGGCGCACTTACAATTTACCTTGCCACTCGCCCAGCAATGGTGGCAGATGGCGGCAGATATAAAACAGTCACTAATCACTGCACACAATGCCCGGTACCGGGCACGGTAGATCCTGTTCGTGACACCAGATTGTGGAGCCCACTGGGACGGGGTACTCGGTGCCGGACCGGGTTACTGCTGGGGGATCCTGGTCCGGACCGTGTCCCGGGCCCGCACAATAAAATGGGGGTTATTTACAGGGGATTTGTCACTCGTGACGCCACCCACTATATGCGGCCAGTAATGGGGCCGCCGCTGCTGCAGAACCTCCGGGGATGATGGGATAGCAGCTTGGATATAATAGTTCCTGTGGGCAGAACTGGGTTCCCGGGGCAGTGGTAGTAGTAGTTAAAGTCTGTGAGGATAGTTTTTGATGCTGCAGGAGAGTAGGGGTAGCAATAGAGATGATAAGAGTAGAGGTAATCGCAGTATATGAGGGCAAGTGGGGCTTCAGTATAAGGATCACACACACTCACGGTTTCTGTTGTTTTCCAAGTCTTTACTTGCAGATGGTATAACACAGTATTGTCCACGGAGTCTGTACCGGGTTGCTCTCACCCTGACCGGGTCCTTGGCTTCCTACTTAAGCTCTGTGTGTGGCCCTGCTGCTGCTTGTAGCTGAACTGCTGGCCCTATCTCTGCTCACGGGTACCAATCTGCTGGTCAACTTGAGTCCTCTGTGTCACTGACCCCTCCGTGTTGCTTTGCTATGGTACAGTGAAGATGGTGGACCTTCACTATGCCAGTGTTTACTGTCCTGTCTGTCTCAGGCACAGCCTCGGATCCGGTATCCGTTTTAAGCGCCTCTCTGGGGTTACGTTTGGGGTAACTCTTTATCCCGGGGATGTTCCTCTGTTCCTCTGTCTCCTTTCCTCAGACCTCTCAGGACCTCCACTGACACTTGGCTCTGCTCCTGCTCCAGACTCTACTAAACTAACTGTCACTCTGCTCTGTGGTGAACAACTTTAGCTCCTCCCACTAGTGCAGGTGCCACCTAAGCTCCTCCCACTTCCTAGTGTAGTGTTGTGTGGGGATTAAACCTGTGTTGAGGTTTCTGTGGCACATTAACCCTTGGGGTGCCACATAAGACTACATAAGAAATTTACCATAGGCCTATAAGCAGCAGCATCATTTTTATTATCTACCCCTAAAGTAGTTCCGGTGTAGGGATGAGCGAGCATGCTCGCCGGTACTCAGTGGTCGCTCGGGATGGTCGGAGCTTCCCAAGTACTGGCAAGATGCTCATGCTCGGGTCCATCTCCCTGCATGTTGGCTCTCTTTACAGAGCCAGCCCACATGCAGGGATTGGCTGCCACACATTGTGATGCCACAGCCATGTTGGTTGTGGTATTACAGTGATTTACTGCCGCACATCGTCATCAGGTCTAAATCAGACCTGATGGCGCAGTGCTTGTGTTGGCGGCTGGCAATTTAAACCAACAGCTGATTTGACAGCTGTTTAAATATCTCGCTCTAACATCACCTATTCGGTGTTGGCGCGGGAGATTTAAACAGCTTTCAGATCAGCTGTGTTTAAATCTCGCCGAGACCGCTGGGAGATGAGCGGCGCCCACCACCAGGAGATCAGCGCTGCCCGCTGCCGGGAGATCAGTGGCACCCGCCGCTCATCTCCCAGCGATGGGTGTCACTAATCTCCTGACGACAAGTGGCGCTTGATCTCCCTGCGGCGGGCGGTGCTCATCCCCTGGCGGTGTCGGTGTGGGAGATTTAAGCAGCTGTCAGATCAGCATTGTTTAAATAGCCAGCACCAACATTACAGGGGATGGAATAGGTATTGTCTGAACAACAATGCTTAGTCCAGCTCCTAATACTTAGACAGCATTGTTCACAGCAGTGACCTGGGAGTCAGAAATGATTAAAGGGGTCTTCCCCATGCTGTTCCAATGTCACTTCAGCATTAGTCTTATACATTTCTGACATTTTCAGGGTTTATGCAGACTGCCGGGGGTGCCACCGGAAAAATACTCGGGTTGCCCTTAGGTTAACATTGAGCTCGGTGCTTGGGTCGAGCACCCAAGCGTCTCGATATGCTCGGCCCGAGCATCGAGCACACGAGCATTTTACTGCTTGCTCATCACTATTCCGATGTTATTACAATAGAAATAGATCAATACAATCAGTGTATTACCAGCAGTAGATTATCACTACATACCTAGGTGTCTTATAAACCATTCCAGCAAGTCTGTTCAACCCCGCCCCTATCACTGATTGCTGACACTGTAAAGTATATACTACAATCTGCTAATCAGGGGTTGTGGATATAGTTATACACAGATCAGGGTTCTGAGCACTGCTATATTTACAATAGAAAAAACAGGCGTCACATCAAAACAGTCCTGTAAGTGATATATCACTGTAATCATGATCACTGCCCCTACATCATGCTGCTCTCAGATTCCATAGCTAAAATCAGCTGACCAATTGTATTTAGAGCTTGGATTTGTGAAGTAACTAGTATTAATGATGCTAAAAGTGATAGAATCAGGTACATGTACATGAGGCACTATGATTGTAAGAACAAGAACATGCATGGGAAAGGGAAAATACCTTGTAAAGTTGTAATTCACTTCAGAACCGCAAGAAGGCCACACATAGATATATACAGTATAGCCAGGGGTGTAACTATAGTGGGTGGAGAGATGCAGTTGTACCTTGGCACTGAAACCAGGGAAGCCAAAACTGAGACCTAGCTAAAAATGAGGAAGCAAAAGCGCTTTGTTTGCTGATGTAGTGTTCAATTTCTTGTTCTTATTTCAAAACTTTTAAGGTACTGTTACACACAGAGATATCTGTGCAGACATTGCTTGCAACTCACTGGTTGCAGTGAAATCATGGATACATTGTTCCACTTGTACACGGCAACAAAATGGAGCAGCGTGTCCATGATTTCACTGCAACCAGTGAGTTGCAAACAATGTCTGCACAGATATCTCTATCTGTAACAGTACGTTTAGTTCGTTGTGGAATGGGTTGTGAGGGATGTGTCGGGTATGGATTCTATGGATCTGAGGCAGTCTGTGGCGGAGGTTCGCTGGGCCAAGAAGGTTCGGCTCAAGGAGGATCAATCATTGCTGGGCAAACTTAATTTTGCATGCAGGATTATGCCAATGAGTTGGGGTTTTGCTAGACGGTTGGCATTGGCTATGGCGGGTAAGACATGCCCAATGCATTTTGTGTGCATTACTAGAGAAATTAAGGAGGATTTGAGAGTTTGGGATATGTAACTGCAGTAGTACAATGTGTGCATGTTATGGCTTCCAAAGGTGGTACCTAATAGTGTGTTACAGTTGTACCCGGACGCGGCTGGTTAGCTTGGAGTTGGTGCCTTTTTTGAGGGACATTAGTGTGCGAATGAGTGGCCAGATTTTTGGCGGGAGCAAGTCCTGGTGCGGAATCCGGTGCTTCTGGAAATCTTTCCCATTGTCGTAGCTGTGGAATTGTGGGGGCAGGAATTTGCTGATAAAGGTTTGCTTTCATTCTGATAATGTTGCAGTCGTTTATGCGATTAATTCCTTGTCAGCTAATTCGCCGCCGGTGGTGGACTATCTTCGACTTTGGTCTTGTGTTGTTTGCATTGGAATATTCAGGTAGTAGCTAAGTATGTTCTGGGTGTTTCCAATTCTGTGACTGACGCTCTTTCCTGGTTTCAGTTTTACAAGTTTCAAGAGATAGTGCCTTGGACGGACATGGTGGGTTGGCAGTGTCCTGACGTATTATGGAGTCTGGTAATGTAATCATGAGGCAGTTGAGCCGCAGATTGGTGACTGAGGCAACTTTGTGCCGATACGGGAAAGCATGGCAGGAGTGAGAGGATTTTACTTGTACACTGCGTGAGGGTGGTGGTATGGATGATGTACAGGTGGTTTTGATGTTTATAGGAAACGATTTTGTAGACGGAAGGTCTGCATCTGTGGTGTCGCAGAGGGTTGCTGCACTTGCCTTCTTGTTTCGGCTGCTGGGGAAGCATGATGCGACAAAGGATTTTAGGGTATGCCAGGCATTGAAGGAATTTCGAAGTGGGATTCGTGTGAGAGATGGTCAGTGACCAGTTTCGGTTGACTTATTGGAAAGGCTAGTGGATTGTTTGAAGGTGGTTTGTAGGTCGGAATATGAGGGGGTTCTCTTTTCGGCGGCCTTTGTGTTAGGCTTTTTTTGGGGGCCTTTAGTATTGGGGAATTGGTGAGCCCGTCCAGGACTAGGGCGGGTGTTTTGGCCTTACGTGACGTGGCTATTTTGGACGTGAGGGTAGAATGTTGGCTGCGGTGTTCGAAGGTGGACCAAGTGGGGCGAGGGCGGTTGGTTTTGGTGTATGCCCTTGCAGACAGTCGATTGTCTCCAGTGACAGTGTTACAGCCTTTTTTTCATTTAAGGGTGGTTGCCTGGGACCATGCTTGCGACATAAGGACGGTTCCTTTTTGTCCAGATTACAATTTGGGGCTCTTTCAAAAGAGTGTTTGGAGAGAATTGGAGAGCGGCCGGACAAATATGGCATGTATTCTTTTTGTATCGGGGCGGCCACGGAGCCTCCTCATTGGGGGTTGGGAGATGATGTGGTGAGAAGGATCGGTAGGTGGGAATCATCCCGCTTTCATTTGTATGTTTGGCCTCATTTGCTTTATAGATAGTGTGGCTGGTGGGGATGTGCCCAGCACTGTCTGGAGGGGTGGGGGGTTTGTTGACGGTTCATGTGTTGTTCTGAATTGTTATACAACTGTTTTGGTTGTCTTTCATAATTTTTTTTATCCAGGCCTCTGCTTAATATGGATCCTCGTACACTCGTATGTATTTGGGCGGCTCGTCGAGCGTATGTTCGTCCAGATGGTCGTCATTTGCTATTAGACCGATCGATGGCAAGTGTAAAATGGCTGGTACTTCGGGGCATGAACTGGGAAATGGTATTGCCCGAATTTGAATACTTCTGCACCGTGAATTGATCTCCGGATATGTTAGTCTTGCATGTTGGGGGGAATCATTTGGGGGTGAGAGCGTCCCATGAATTTATCAGAAACATTAAATGTGATTTTTTACGTTTATGGTGTTCTCACCCATATTTGATTGTGGTATGGTCGGATATTGTGGCACGTGGGAGATGGAAGCTTGTGAGGTCAGTGAACAAAATTAACAATGCAAGAGTGAAGGTGAATAAGGTTGTGGCAGCGTTTGTGGCTTGTAATGGTGGGATTGTGGTGCACCATGGGGAGTTGGAGATGTCATCTCGGGAATATCTGATAGCAGATAGGGTGCATTTGAAGGACGTAGGTATGGATTTATGGAGCTTGGGTTTGCGAGAAGGTTTGGAGCAAGCGCTTGGTGTGTGGCAGGTCCAGGCAGAGTAAGGGGTTACTTGGCCTGTTCTGTGACAGGGGTAGGTCTGGTCCAGAGGCAGTGAATCTTCACTAGTAATTCGGAGGTGAGCCACTTGGAAGGTATAGTGGCTCTGGTTACAAGTACCTTGCAGGCACGGGGTTCTTCAAGGTTGGGATATTGGTCCTCGGTAATCAATACCTCTCCCTGGGGTCGATGTGTTGCGGCCAGGGACAAAGTTTAGGAGGCTTGTGGACTAGACCTATCCATGTTTGATATGTGGAGTGCCTATTGCTTAAGTTACTGCAAAGAAAAAATAGGGAGGGGGACAAGAGGCGCAGTAGTGCCCTATCACTAGTGACACTTATGTATAATGGTGGTGCTATGAAGCTGCTCACCTGGTCCAGTTGTGAACCCCACAACTGGTTTGAAGGCGTTTTTGGAAACGATGTTCCAGCTGCTGCAGGACCTCCACCGACCACTGGAAAGTGATGATGAGGATGACATCATCAGTAAACAGATGACACATCTTTTGCTGTATAGTGACTCACCATGGCCGGGACTCCGGTTTAGACAGGCGATGCTTCCTTCCTCCTTGTCACGGGTGGACCGCGCCTGCCGGTAGTGGGGCCCGGTGTAGTGCAGATCAAAAGTGTTGAAGACGTCTTGGTGGAACAGATTAAAGGGGTTTTTAATTTATTCGTGACGCCACCTATGAGTAGTTCGGTAAGGACTACCGACGCTGCGGAGCCCCCGGGGGATGGATAGCAGCATGATGTTACGCTCCCCACAGGCTGAGCGGTGATCCCCGGAGGCCGGAGCTGCTCAAGATGTTGTGCGGCAGCTGCGGTTACCTTGTAGTGCGGACGGACAGTTCATAAGGAAGCACGGACACAGAAAGTCTCTGCAACGGGTCTTTACTGTAACCAGCAGGCAGTACATGGCATACAGTGGTTGGGTAGTAGACCGGGTGGACTCAGCAGTGATGGTGTCCCTTAGAAATCCGCAGTGTTCCTCCATTCTAACTAAGTGATTGCCAGTGTCGCCCAGGAATACCAGGTCGGGTACAGGGAGGCTGCTTCAATGCCCTATCCATGATGTATGTTCTGGATGTTTTTGGGGAGCCTTGGATCCCTCAGTGGGTACACCGCTGGTTAGACGACTGGAAGTTGGCTGGTGGTGGGGTGCTCCTGTAAAGCTGCTCCTCCACGCTTTCTGGTTCGCGTAGCAGAGGTGAACTGCTGCCAGCTTCGGTACCAGTGAACCGGCTGTGAGTTGTGGGCACGGGAGTCTTTTGGAACCCGTGTGAATAATGCCCAATCCCGGTTGGTAAGGCCTCAGGTGGTGACACCCGACCGGTGACGACCCGGGGGCTGCACGGGGTGCGGAGCCCCGCTCCTCTCCAAGCTTTAGTTCTAGACCCTTCTTCTCCGAGTTCCAGACTATATTCCCTAGACTATTGTGTGTGTTCTACTACACTTCCCTAACACTCCACCCACCAGGACCTAGGATTGGCCCTCTGTTCTAGGTGATGCATGTAGGGTTGGATTTCTAAATTAACCAGGTCACTGCTGTGTCTGAGAATATTGCGGCTGCTTTTCTGGCTGCAATACCCTCTTGTGACGCACTCGTTGCGGGGCGCCACACTCCCCCTTGGTTGAATACGCTTGTCCCCAAGCGTCACACTACCCACATTACAGAGGTTTTTATATTTTATAACAGGTAATACACTTTTATTAATGACAGGTCATTGTATGCATAAAAGTGGAGTAGACAAAATAAAACAGGTAAAACACTTGGTGCGGACCCGGCGGGCGGTCGGCTGTCCTTAGATAAAAGTTCAGGCTGTAGCCGCGAGATCACACAGTCGGTAATTAACAGGAACAGAGTCATTGGATGAGTTCAAGTTTTAAAGTCACTGGCATGGAGAACGATGGCGCACCCGGATAGCGAACCACCCATCTGGACAAGCATAGCGTTCGTAGGTGATTACATCGCCCCGGTATAGGTCGCGATCGGGATGTCCTCTCGGCAAGTTTGACTCAACGTCCCGGAGCCCCACAAACACTTCCTCATTCAAACCCACCTCCCAAGCGAACCCCCACCCGGTATTTAAGTTAAAGGTGGAAATTCTACCTTCACGGCGGAGTTCAGCAGGCAGCGGCGGCTGGCGGCGAGCCTCGGCACGGGCCTGCATGTTGGCGCGTTCTCGGGCTTTCCACTCCTCTCGTCGTCTCTGGCGTACATCTCCGTCGTTACGGCTCGGAGTGTAGAGATGAGTAATGGAGCTGGTGGTTTGGCGGGAAGCTTGAACTTGGCGGGCTATCTGGACCGTCACCCGGTGGAACGGCATAGGGGAAGGTGTCAGCGTTGCACCCGACCAGTGTACCCGAGCTGTATGCCCGGTGGGAAGTTCCTCGGTGTCTCCCCAAGCAAACCCGGTGTCGAAATCCTCAGCGGTGCTGCGGGTCTCGTCGTCATCCTCCTCGACCTCTCCTTCAATGACTACATCAGGCTGCTCGTTGGCTGGAGATGTTGAAGCTGTTTCCACTGTACAACGGGGCGGGTGGTGCTGCGGATCCTTCCACAGAGACGTCCTGCAGGGCTTCCAGGCTGCCTGCCTCTTCATCTGTAACTGTTGGTAGAGGGGTTTCAATCCCGGTTACCAGGTAGGCCTCGGCAATTGCAAGGGAAGCCTCCGGTACGGGGACGAAACAAGCGACTGTCTCTGTAGTGGTGAAACACGTCGCGGGTTCCTCAGTGGGAACCTGGTAAAGGTCAAGCTCTTCCATGGAGCTTATTGGAAGCTCCGGCTCAGGAACGGGGTCGGCTGCGGGTTCGACCGCTGGAATGGGTCGAGTTGTGGTCCTCACGGGAATGACGCAGTCTATGGGCTCCGGTGACGAAGCAGGACAGGTGGTGGGCGACGGTGAGGCGGTCGAGAAGCTGGTGACGTCGTCTGGGCTTGGAGTTGAGGTACCCGGTCGGCTCTGCTGCATCGTGTGGTGTAGTCTTCTGCCTAGGGTCGCGCTCCAGCTGCGAATCGTCCATTCTACAGTCTCAAGTAGTCGCACCCGGAGGTCTTGTAGAGCCTCTAGCCAGAAGTCGGGGCTGCCGTCTATGGTAAGGGCAGGACCCGGACCCGGTTGGCCTATGGCTGCTCTGGCCTCCGCCTCGACCTCCCGCATCAGGTCTTGGAGTCCCATGCTGGCCATTCTCTTCTTCGGAGGGAAACCACACCCGTTCAACCGGTAAGCGTTCTGGTAGAGCTGGTGAAGAACTTCTGTGACACTCCCATTTCCTCTGGGCTTTTGTAGTCTAATGGTGGGAAAAGTCTTTGGGGTCCGCCCCCATGGTTGATTCGAGCAATCAGGGCGGACAAAGAGCTTGGCGCCTTTTGTCTTTAGCCCTCCCACGATGAGGGGGGGGGGTTGACTCACTCCTGGGCTTGCACGTGGCGGATTCTTGTGGCGGGAACGCCATCTTGGCCCAACGGTGAAAAGGCGGGAAAGTTCTTTTAGGGACGAACAAAGTCCAAATTGTAGACAATAAAGTCCAGTTTAAGCACATTATACCCGTTGGGTAACGGGCCTGCTCGTATCCTGTTCGTGACGCCATTTTCTGACTCACCGTGGCCGGGACTCCGGTTTAGACAGGCGATGCTTCCTTCCTCCTTGTCACGGGTGGACCGCGCCTGCCGGTAGTGGGGCCCGGTGTAGTGCAGATCAAAAGTGTTGAAGACGTCTTGGTGGAACAGATTAAAGGGGTTTTTAATTTATTCGTGACGCCACCTATGAGTAGTTCGGTAAGGACTACTGACGCTGCGGAGCCCCGGGGGATGGATAGCAGCATGATGTTACGCTCCCCACAGGCTGAGCGGTGATCCCCGGAGGCTGGAGCTGCTCAAGATGTTGTGCGGCAGCTGCGGTTACCTTGTAGTGCGGACGGACAGTTCATAAGGAAGCACGGACACAGAAAGTCTCTGCAACGGGTCTTTACTGTAACCAGCAGGCAGTACATGGCATACAGTGGTTGGGTAGTAGACCGGGTGGACTCAGCAGTGATGGTGTCCCTTAGAAATCCGCAGTGTTCCTCCATTCTAACTAAGTGATTGCCAGTGTCGCCCAGGAATACCAGGTCGGGTACGGGGAGGCTGCTTCAATGCCCTATCCATGATGTATGTTCTGGATGTTTTTGGGGAGCCTTGGATCCCTCAGTGGGTACACCGCTGGTTAGACGACTGGAAGTTGGCTGGTGGTGGGGTGCTCCTGTAAAGCTGCTCCTCCACGCTTTCTGGTTCGCGTAGCAGAGGTGAACTGCTGCCAGCTTCGGTACCAGTGAACCGGCTGTGAGTTGTGGGCACGGGAGTCTTTTGGAACCCGTGTGAATAATGCCCAATCCCGGTTGGTAAGGCCTCAGGTGGTGACACCCGACTGGTGACGGCCCGGGGGCTGCACGGGGTGCGGAGCCCCCGCTCCTCTCCAAGCTTTAGTTCTAGACCCTTCTTCTCCGAGTTCTAGACTATATTCCCTAGACTATTGTGTGTGTTCTACTACACTTCCCTAACACTCCTCCCACCAGGACCTAGGATTGGCCCTCTGTTCTAGGTGATGCATGTAGGGTTGGATTTCTAAATTAACCAGGT